>CM047428.1:37212400-37480735 GCA_026168455.1 Theocolax elegans
GGTAAGTAGCATTCATACTACCGCGCGTCCCCCCCTTCCCGAGTGTTTGAGTGTGTGAGTTCGGGAGTGTATTCGGGTACGCCGGTACCCGAATAGCGGAATCGGGGTCAAGTCAACCGCAGGCGAGGGTCTCGATCCGGTTGACTCCCGATGATTTCCCGGCCGAGTTCTCGTTCACAATAAACTAAGCACTGCAAAGATTTTTGAGAATGTTTATCTGCTCACCTATATCCTCCAGACGGAATTATTCCGATAGTATTTTTACGTAAAAAATTTTTTCTGAATACAATCGAGCAAGCTGATGTTATAGTGGTAGCTTCCGTAAATGGACATGTATTTCCAGATTTTAAAAATATTTTTCGAAATGCGATGCAAGCAAGTCTCAAAATCTCGACATCCATACAACAATATTCTACGATTTCTGTTTGAAAATTGAATTCATAAGACAGCAAAGTTTCATTATACCACGCGTAAAATGCCTTTCGTTCGCTACTCGACATGGAATCTAGCGCGTAATACTTTGGATCGGGTAAAGAACTAATGTAATTTTGATTTTCTACCGTATTAAATAAATGCGGAAAATAACCCTATTTGCGGAAGGAGGTAACGCAAATGCAGCCGGTAAAGCACTAAGTCTCATGTGGAAGTAATTCAAGCTATCGATAAATTTTGTTCATCCATATTGTATCATTATAATATTTTTACCATTTAAGATAACATTTGGAATTAAAGACATATTCTCAACAATTTCACGAAGAATAAACTGCGCATCGAATGCTCGGGCATTATGAGCGATACAAATAATTTGACTAAATTCGGAATTTTTTCTTATTGACAACACAATTCAATTTTTAACTGGATCTTTGCAAAAAATATATTCGTGTATTCCACATGTTGCACAATTTTCATGAATATCTGGTTTATGCATACAGTTATTGCAAAGTTGTTGAACTACACATAAAGTCGGTATATGTATTTGTATGTTGACGCGTTTCGAAATAAAAAAAAATGAACAGATTTTTCTTTGAAGATGTTATCGTACTTTAAACATGTTTAATTGGTTGAATATAGTACAAATCATTCACATTATGTTTTGAATGACATAAATTACAGTAATTTTGACCGCATTCATGTTTCCCTCTGTATACATTAAAAACTTTACAACAATTAGAGCACATTTTTACAACATCACACAATTTTTTATAATTTTTTTTATAACTACCGTACCTTTTATGATTATCAAAACAATGTTGATTGTAAAATGTCCGACAGTATTAGAATGTCATTACACGTAACTGACGCATTACTTTCCGACGCACAAGGAGGTGACACAAGACGCCGAGCACACTTGACTGTACACTTATGCAAATTTATGTCTGTATATTTTTTATTGCAAAATTCACAAAAGAATCTTGATCATACTGCTGCAGTTAAATTTAAAATCATATCAAAATGTCGCGCGTTAGAGTCGTATAAAATATTGCCGACCATCGAAAAAACCAGGTACACCGTTTCCTAAAGTCTCATTATAGTAAATAACTATTGCTATATTTTTTTGTGCATAATGTTGTTGAAATAGCTGAATCTCATGAATTCCGCATCCTTCCAATGGAATATTAACGTTTGATGATATAAGTTGATCAGCTTTTTGTTCCTGCATTTTTCGACGACCGTCTCGAATAATTTCCCATTCTTCGTGAGATTTTTCCGTCGACAATAATTTTAAGTTAACAAATGCTTCTCCTACTACGAGAGCTCGAGGTAAACATTTATTATCACTATTTCTTATAGTTACAATCGAACGCATTCCTAAATTATTTAGTACAATTTTTTTTCTTGTTCCACCCTCACCGGTAGGTACGTCAACGAGAGATATTGTTAATATAAAGGTTTCATCTAATTGAAAACTTTCATTTTTTTGAGTCAATCCACTGATTAACGACCACAGATCATTTATAAGAAAATTATTGACAGGTCGGAATGATAGACCTGCTGGACCCTTGGTAAAATTCGTACGTAACGCGGCTGACGCCCACCCATTACTTGTTATATTTTTCGTAATAAACATTTATCTTATTATTAATAAATAGCTGACCCTTATTGACCTGCACGCTGATCCCCAGTGCAGCGTCACACTTTATAATGCTTAATTTGTGGTACACAAAATGATCTTGGCCATTATTTTTCTTAATCCTCGTGTAATGCAGAAAAAAAAGACTTGTATATTTTTAAATTGAAATAGTCAATTTTGAATTATAGAAGGTTAAAAATTAAGAAAAAATGTAAAAACTCTCTAAATTACCATTTTTGGTATTTAAAAATTTACACCACCATATACAAAACATGTAAGCAAGGCAATCACAAATGTTACAGAAACAAAAAATTTACGAAATTGTCTTCAACTTCACCATCCCTATCTCGTAGTGCTCGACTCGTGTGATTCTCGCTTCGCTTCGCTCGGGAGACAAACTTCACACTCGTCGAGCTCATAATCATCAATCGTATTCTTAACTTCAGCGAGTTTCGCACACTCCGTTAAAAAAAGTAAAGTTCGATATAAGTGTGCGAAGGAAATGATAGTTGCGCGGATGTTTTGTTGCCCTTGCTACACTCAAACGACACTCGTGCACAAATCACTTCCTTCGTTCACTTGTATCTAAATGTACTATTATAAAAGTGTTTGTGTTGATAAACCGTTAACTATGTGAGGTAAAAAAATTCCTTTTCTCAGAAGGTTTCGACGGTTGATTATATTCGCGATGAACCTGCGAGGCGAGACACTCTCGGTGAGTCGATGAAATTTTCTCGCCTCGCAGGTATCGAGCCATAGAGAATTCGAATGCAATTGCCTAATTTATTGTAGCAGGTTTTATATTAATTTTACCAAATTTTTTTAGATATGTCCTTTTTTCTGACGAGGCTAAATTTTAGAGTGATGGAAAACTAAATAGACATAATTGTCATTATTGGTCCAGGGAAAATCCTCGTTCGTACATAACTGTGCATCACCAAAGGCGTTGGAGTCCTATGGTATGGTGCGGAATTGTAAATGAATATTTAATCGGACCTGATTTTTTTGAGGAAAATGTAGACCAACATACTTATTTACGGCTAAAGAGTTGAACTACCTGGATGTCGATCTACAAACGCATCAAAGAATGTGGCTCCAGCAGGACGGTGCAACACTACATTTCGCTTTAATCGTGCGAAACTTTTTAAATCAACATTGCAATGGCAGATGGATTGGACGAGGAGGTCCAGTTAACTGGCGTGCTTGTTCACCAGATCTAACGTCTCCAGATTTTTATTTATGGGGTTACTTAAACAATGTTGTTTTTCAAGAACGGCCAACAACTAGAGCAGATATGCAGGATCGCATTCGTCGAACATGCGCGGCATTACCAAGAGAGATATCGCTCAGAACCGTTCTGCATTTTCAGAGGTGTTTAAATTTATGCCTTCAAGCAAATGAACGCAATTTTGAACATTTTCTTCGAGGTTAAATTCCTTATGTAGAATTGTGAGAGGCAAGGGGACTCACGTTAATCAAGTACCCAAAAAGAAACAGAACTTACTACATCCACGCCGTTGTTTCTGGGTAACGCTAAAAGTAAGATTTTTAACTTGACAAAACTGTTTCTTAGATAGTTTCTTTTTTAACATTAAAGAAATTCGCTTAGGGAATAGGGTATCCCCGTATGGTGAAAATGGTCAGTCATTGGCGCCCCATTGAGCCTGGTAAATAATAAAACATTCAAAGAAAAGCTCGTGGATGGATGTTTAACAGTTAACTATTGACTAATTTTGTCGAAGTTGCAAATGCCAGCTTCCAGTACCATTTTGGGAGTAAGTTTTACCTGCTCTATCCCATTCCAAAACTCAAAGCAGATTAAAATCTCAAAGCAGAGATTTTAATTTACATAAAATAACTCTGACCTTCAAAAGACCTTGAAAATGAAGTCAAAGGTTAAAACCAATTCCGTTAAAAGATGTTCCCCATCGTTCTTTGCAACTTTTCGCTGAATTATTTTCTGATAACTAACGTAGATTCGGAGAAATTTAGGTGGGGTTATTAAATTGGGCTTTAACCTTTATTTGAACTTGAAAAAGTTTAATAAATGATCCAAATAAAAAAGTAACCATTAAATAACCATTAAGTTAACCATTAAATAACCATTAAGTTAACCATTAAATAACCATTAAATTACAGGTTCCATGGCATTTGACTTTGAAATGGCTTCTGAAGGTCACGGAAAAAAATTTCAAAATACCGTTTCGGACGTAAAATTTTTCGCTCTTTCCAAATCTGGTGTCAATAATAGGGATCCTTATTTTAAAAAAACAAAAAAAAATCACTATGACTTTCAAATAACCTTGAAAATAAAGTTCAAGGTCAAAACCAATCTTGCCAAAAGATGTCCCCCATCATCCTCTACAACTTTTCCCTGAACCATTTTTTCATAGCTAGCGTAGATTCCGAGAAATTTGGGTGGGGCGATTAAAATGGGTCACTGTGTATAAAGAATGAGCATTAGATAAACATAGATCAAGAAGGTGAGAAAAAGCACTTCATTGTTTTTCGTACTAATTCTGTTATAGATAATTGTCTATTGATATTATCAATACTACCCATATTTTTACTGTAGTCCTGAACAAATGTTGGTTTTATAATGTCTTCTTTTGCTTGATAATCTTTTTTCCACTTGCGCAGAATTCAAGTTCATGTACACTTGTAAGCATACAAACACTACGTTTATCTTCCCATTTGAGTGTCATCCAAATATAATAATGAGCGACTTGTACATTACCTGATTCTAATTTGTATATAAAATGACCCTTATAAAATTGAAATGGTAAAATGTGAGTTACAATATTGCCAGTAATGCCCATGTCAAACTTTTGATAATCCGTATCTGCACCAATATAAACAACAAACTCTAATAAGAATACAGTCTCACAAACTATAATCATGAAAAGTTCAATGCCTAAACGATTTATCTTTAAAGGAATATATTGTTTGAACCGAGGCCTACCCTCGGTCAGATATAACAATATATCTGATATACAGCAGAAATTTTCGTCGTGTATACATCTGTTTGACGTTTCCTCGTGTTTAGAATGAGGAAAAAGAAGCGAAAATTTAAATCTACTTGCGGCGAAATAATATTGTAAACATTGTACGATATTGATATTAGAAGTCTGAAGAGGGTAGCATTGTCTACCGAAACGTTACGAAAAAAGAAAAATGTATTAAAATTTCTTTTTTACCTTCACCTTTGACTTGGGAAGATCGATAAATTCTATTCAACTGATATTAAAAAATACCAAGTGATAAAATCAAAATTTCAACATGAACGAAGCCTACCTTTTCATAGTAACAGACTTTCATCTATACACAAACTTTTTTCTGGAGTGATAGGTGTTGAAAATTTACTTTGCAGGTAATCAATTACTGACTTTATTTTTGTTAAATCGCGAGACATTATTTGAGAAAAAATTTGAAGTATGCAGTAAGAGATCTGTAGACCAATAATCTTTCAATTACCTTTTCGTATATGACCCATTAGAATCGAAAGACCAAGAAATTTTTTAAGTTCATCTTCTGTAAAAGGATTCCAAGATTTTGTATGTGTTTATCGTTTTCCATTATCTTGAGTTTCATGACGATTTGTCTCATCTACAATCAATTGAAGTTATGATGAATTAAAAAAATAATTTAGATAATCGATTGGATTAATTTCTGACATACAAATACTCGGATTTGTTTTTTAATTACCTTCGAAATCTTTCATTGACGGATAAAAATACGCGTCGTGAAAATTCTACTTTCATAATAATTATGTTCAAAATTAATGTCATCAATTTCTTCATTTTCTACGTTTTCTTCTACCTCTGCTTCGGGTTCCTTATAACTCTAACCATCAATTTCCATTTTATCAAAGATAAGATAATCTGATGTAATATTTATATAACAACATCAAAAAACTTATAATAATACAACAAGTAAATGTGTACGTGTCCTATAAGAATTCTAATCGTAATATATTATGAATCAACTGTATTGATCTGCTACGAATTTAGTACAATCCAACTGCAATAAATGTTAAACCTCTATAAGAAAAAAAGTACTTACTTTATTGTAAATACTTATAATTATTTATATTTTAGACCTTGGATCTACATAGATAATAAAATGAATTTTTCGATACGCAGTATTACTTCAAACATACAATTAGCGCATCAAACAATGCGGACATTTCAGGGATAAAATATCGAAAAAAAAATTTTGACTTCAAAGTAGCAATTTTCAAGGTCAAGAATCCTTTCAGGAATTTTTTCATTATTTTTTTTCAAACTAAGCGCATCAATAAATATAGGTATTCACTCTTTGCAGCTAAAATACTAAAAAATATATATTTGACCATGAAATGATAATTTTGAAGGTCAAAGGCCTCTTTTGGATTTGTTAAAATATTTTATATATATATATATATATATATATATATACACATACATATATTGAAGCTTACATAGCAAAAAAAATTGACTTTGAAATGATGATTTTAAGGTCAAGGACACCTTTAAAACTTTTTTATACTATTTTTCTGTTATTAAGCATATCAGTTTCACCTTAAAACAATCAAATAGTTTGTGTTCGTTGGGTGATCGAAAATCGACCATCCCCGTCCTCTAAAGGTTAATAATATAAAACTTTTTTCCATTGTGCACAATACGCGTTTTTGAAGATTTTTGACGTCTGAGTCTTACAAAGATTGGTACGTAATATTTATGTATTCGATGTTCTACAAATATCTTGAATTGTTTTTAACTGATGGGCTTTAATTTCCAGAGTAGCTTTCTCATGCTGCGAGATGCTTATGATTCTACTTGTAGATATATCGCACGTATCAATTCAAGTTATAGCACCATTTATAATTGCGCATTAACGATTTCGTAGCATTATCTTCAAATGTACTAATTCTACATGAAACCCTGAAATGGATCATATGTTCATCTCAAAATAACAAAACTTTTTCCTATTGAATACTTTTTGATTTGAGACGAATTTTTTAAGCTAAATATATAAATACATTTTAAATAATGTGAGGTAAAGCTCACACCGCTGTTAATTTATAATTTACAATTATGGAGGCAAGCCTTGTCGAGGGGACATACCTGAAAGAAGAAAGAGAGATATTAATATATATATAGTTAATTTATAAGGTTAGCGTAGAAAAAATATATATGTGAGATAGTATTAAGAATAAAATACCATACCTTTGAGGCGATGAGTCCAGGGTGATCCAACGATGCTATCTCTGCGAGACCTGTACTTGGAGGCGATGAGTCTTGGGTACTGCCCATGGATGTTCCATTCCCCTTCGCGGCAATGAGTCCTTGGTGATCCTTGTGGTCCTGGGTCCGCTCCTTGGTAGTGTTGGTTACCTGAAAGGTTAATAATAAGTAAACTAGAACATATAAGGTTAGGATAAGATGATTTACAGAGGGATAAAGTATAGCAGCAATAGGGAAGTCATGTATAGGATATGGAAATAGAGGTTAAGAAAGAAGTAAACACCGGCTACGAATCCTGGCCCGAGCCATTCTCGTCACCGATATTTTAGCAAGTAAAGGGGAGTAACTAAGAGGATTTTTATTAATTTGTTGAGGAAATTGGAGGATTGGAAAAGGGAAGGAGTAAAGTAAACAAGAAGGAACGATACCACCATACCGCTACCGTTGTCCAACCATGTTTCCCACGTAGATCCAATACATCTCCCGACGACCTGGTGATGAGGAACGAAAGCAGCCACGAAGACGATGATTCAACCGGCGCACTTGACACACACAAAAATAAGGAAAACCCGTTCGCGACCATGTCAACAAAAGTCGCCCGACTCGCGTGCAATATACTCGGCTGTCTGCTCGTACACTAGGGTCAGCGCGGCAGAGAGGGGGCGGCGCTCGCTTCTCTCGCGTATGCACGCCGCGGCACATGGCGGCGCACCGAGGAGGAGAACGACGGAATGAGCGGGAAGTAGCCACATACAACGTGTGTGTACGAGAGAGAAGGAAAACACACCTGTTGCATTGGTGGAGGCGCAAGTCGGTTTCTCAGCAGAATACGGGTTATTTCGCTATCCCGTCACTGAGAAGATGGAGATTGGCACAGGAATAGATGGCGCGAACGGCGGTAATAATTATCTACCTAATCTATCCAAAGAATATTATTGGTAGACGAAACAAGGAAGAAGATGACTATTAGCGCCGCGTTACGACGAACTACGAGGACGAGCTGGATACTACGAGTCCCGATCGTCATTGGTAGCCGGATAGCCTAGTAGAGCACACCGAGCAATTTTCTCATATTGACACGTCCCGCGAATTATATTCTGTTCGTTTAAGGATTAGGAAGTGTTTTATCGTTTTATACCGGAATTTGTATGTTTGTAGAGTCGGATAAATTAATTAATAGTACGACATTATCGGTAATCGGAAGATCGGGCCAGCTTTGCGGAAATTTACATTGTAAAATTAATTGCGTGGATTAAGATTGTAACGGTGATCACCCGTAGTGTCAAAGGTAGAAACAGTTAATTTTGAAGTAATAAACTTGTCCTCGAATTTAATATACTTGAATTGTTGAGTTTCTTTTGATTTATCAAACCTGTACCTCAATAAATTATTGTCATACGTATTCGAAGGAGACAAATTTCGTCGTTGGTTTCGCCACCTCCGTATTGGCGTTGGAGCCACGTCCTCAGGAGTTGAACCGGGAAAATCATTTATTACTAGGTAAGACCTGCGCCCAGAAAAAAATATAAATACAGTCTCTACCGGATTGAATATGCCACACACACATATATATATATATATATATATATATGGGTGGTTCTCTGTGACATCGAAGATGAAAATAATAAATATTGCTATAACTGTGGGAATATGTTTTAGAGGTATCCAGTAGTTCTCCTGAATTTTTTCAGATTTTTCCCGGGTCATTATTTTAAGTTAAAGAGAGTCAAAGTTGACATTTTAGCACTTTTTTGCATTATATGCCCATTTTCATGAATTTTTAGCTCCCAGGGGATGCATTTTTCACTAAAAACATAAGCATGACTTTTTTTGTAAAATTTTCCGAACTTTTCATTAAAAATACTTTTAAAAATATAAATGTATGCTGTCACACTCTTGTAAGCCATTTAAACCTTAAATAGTGAAAATCAGCAATTCTGCTCCGGACTCTGGTAACCTAATACTGTCTAAAAGATGTCTTTTTATAGTCAGAAACTGCCTAAAAATTTCCAGAGTGGGTCTAAATCATTAAGATCACTTATGGTCAAAATATCCGGGAAAAGTGCCCGAAATATTAATAGAAATGTATATTTGTTGCCTTATAACGATGAATCTATTAGCATGAGCATTGCAAAAAAATTTGTGCACTTACCTTGGAGTGGTAGAAAAGTATCTTCGCTTGTTTCAGTATCCATCTAATCCCCTGTAAGCTGCTAAAAATACAAATATTATTATACAAATGTAAAAAATTAATTTTTAAACATTTATAATGCTGAATTTTTAGTTTTACATCCCTTACAAGAATTATAATACTAATCTGAAGGATGATTATAAATATATAAACATCATTATTACAATAACCGAATATACGTATTTAATACAAAAGATATATAAATAAATCGGATATACAGGGTGTCCCAAAAGTATGGACACACCTGAATATCTCGGAAAATAAGGGTGCTAGGAAAAAACTTTCAATATAAAAGCTTTAGGAAATCAAACGATGCATCTGATGGTGACCTTCAATTCGACCTTAAGCTTGACCTTCAAGGTTATTTGAAGGTCAAAGAGATTTTTTTAAATGGGAACCCCTATTTTTGACACCGGATTCAGAAAGAGCGAAAAATTTTACGTTCAAAGCGATGGTTTTCAATTTGTTAGAATGACCTTCAAAAGGTAAAATGAAGGTTAAATATTGAAAAATCGTAAACAAGCTATTTTCTTTGAACTTTTTCGGATTTGTGGGCGAATAAATGTCAGAGTAGATTTTGGGATTAATAACCTTGAGTATCTCGACCTTGGAGTTAATTTCAAGGTCATTCAAAGGTCAAAGTAATTTTTTATGGACAGCCTTATTTCTGACACCGGATTCAAAGAGAGCGGAAAACGTAATACCAGAAATGATATTTTACAGTTTTTCGTTGTGAACATGAGAAAGTTAATTGAAGGTTAAATTTCATAAACACTTAGAAACTATTGTCGTAAATTTACTAACCTTACTTTAGCGCTACCCAGAAACAACGACGTGGACGTAGTAAGTTCTGTTTCCTTTGGGGTGCTTGATTAACGTGAGGTCCCCTTTCCTCTCACGATGGGGAGCTTGCTTAACGTGAGTCCCCTTGCCTCTCACGATTGACGTGATTGTCTAGCCGGTGAAGGCAAGACAGGCTGATGTCCGGCCGGTGAAGGCAAGACAGGCTGGTGTCATTTTGGCTATATGCCCATTTCAGAATTTTAGCTCCCAGGGATGCATTTTTCACTTAACAACAGTAAGCATGACTTTTTTTTGTAAAATTTTCCGCACTTTTCAATTAAAATACTTTTAAACAATATAAATGTATGCTGTCACACTCTTGTAAGCCATTTTAAACCTTAAATAGTTGAACATCAGCAATTCTGCTTATTCCGGACTCTGGTAAACCTATACTGTCTAAAAGATGTCTTTTTATAGTCCAGAAACTGCCATAAAAATTGTCCAGAGTGGGCTCAATCATAAGATCCTTATGGCAAAATATCCGGGAAAGTGTCCGGAAATATTAATAGAAATGATATATTTGTGCTTATAACGATGAATCTATTAGCATGAGCATTGCAAAAAAATTTGTGCACTTACCTTGAGTGGTAGAAAAGTATCTTCGCTTGTTTCAGTATCCATCTAATCCCCTGTAAGCTGCTAAAAATACAAATATTATTATACAAATGTAAAAAATTAATTTTTAAACATTTATAATGCTGAATTTTTAGTTTTACATCCCTTACAAGAATTATAATACTAATCTGAAGGATGATTATAAATATATAAACATCATTATTACAATAACCGAATATACGTATTTAATACAAAAGATATATAAATAAATCGGATATACAGGGTGTCCCAAAAGTATGGACACACCTGAATATCTCGGAAAATAAGGGTGCTAGGAAAAAACTTTCAATATAAAAGCTTTAGGAAATCAAACGATGCATCTGATGGTGACCTTCAATTCGACCTTAAGCTTGACCTTCAAGGTTATTTGAAGGTCAAAGAGATTTTTTTAAATGGGAACCCCTATTTTTGACACCGGATTCAGAAAGAGCGAAAAATTTTACGTTCAAAGCGATGGTTTTCAATTTGTTAGAATGACCTTCAAAAGGTAAAATGAAGGTTAAATATTGAAAAATCGTAAACAAGCTATTTTCTTTGAACTTTTTCGGATTTGTGGGCGAATAAATGTCAGAGTAGATTTTGGGATTAATAACCTTGAGTATCTCGACCTTGGAGTTAATTTTCAAGGTCATTCAAAGGTCAAAGTAATTTTTTATGGACAGCCTTATTTCTGACACCGGATTCAAAGAGAGCGGAAAACGTAATACCAGAAATGATATTTTACAGTTTTTCGTTGTGAACATGAGAAAGTTAATTGAAGGTTAAATTTCATAAACACTTAGAAACTATTGTCGTAAATTTACTAACCTTACTTTTAGCGCTACCCAGAAACAACGACGTGGACGTAGTAAGTTCTGTTTCCTTTGGGGTGCTTGATTAACGTGAGTCCCCTTTCCTCTCACGATGGGGAGCTTGCTTAACGTGAGTCCCCTTGCCTCTCACGATTGACGTGATGTCTAGCCGGTGAAGGCAAGACAGGCTGATGTCCGGCCGGTGAAGGCAAGACAGGCTGGTGTCCGGCCGTTAAAGGCAAGACAGGCTGGTGTCTGGCCTGTGAAGGCAAGATGAAAATTCTTTCAGAAATCGTCAGTTACCATTTAAAGTTCTTGCTCAAAATGCCCTCCATTTTTTAGTTGACAATGCCCCATGCGATCATAAAATGATGAAACTGCTCTTTGAATCATTTCATTTGGGATTGCCTGTATCGTGTCAATAATACGTTGCCGTAATTCCTCCAAGTTTGCAGGTTTAGTAGCATATTGCAGGTTTTTGACGTAGCCCCATAAAAAATAATCTAGTGGCGACATGTCAGGAGAACGAGGTGGCCACTCAATAGTTCCTCTACGCCCAATTACTCGTCCTGGAGAAATGTTTCATCTAAATAATTACGCACGTTTATTGCATAATGAGGGGCCGCCCCATCTTGTTGAAAGTAAGTGGTGTTAAAATTGTCACCGACAATCTCATTAACCGCAGGTACGATTTCATTCCTTAACATGTTTAGATACTTTTTTCCTGTCAAATTACCTTCTATAAAAAACGGCCCTACTATGCTATTGTTTATGATACCTGCCCAAACATTTAGTTTTTGTGGATGTTGTGTATGTGATTCCAAAAACCAGTGTGGATTATCTGATGCCCAGAACCTACAATTGTGACGATTAACGTTGCCATCTAACTGAAAAGTACATTCATCGGAAAATACTATTTCGTTTAAAAAATTTTGCCGCGCATCTATACGGTTTATCATTAATTCGGCAAATTCCAGTCTTCGATCAAAATCATCCTCATTTAATTCTTGTACCAATTTGATTTTATATGGATGAAATTTCAACAGTTTCATAATTCTATGAACGGAAGTCCTACAAACATTTGTTTCCCGAGATACTTGCCTGATAGAGGTTCCAGGATTTTCAATGAATGATAATGCCACATTCAAAGAAGTTTCTTCATCAGTCGCAATCTTAGGCCTCCCACTTTTGGGGCAATCTTTGACACTACCAGTTTGCTCAAAACGAGAAATAGTATTTCCAACTGTTTTTTGTGAAATTCCTGGTTGCAACGGTAAACGGTATTCTGCATTAAATAAAGCCGCAACTCGACGATATGACCTGACCATGTTACCCCATCCTCTCATCATGAGAATGGTTATTCGTTCACGTTCTGAAAGACGATTCATATTCAAATGAATAAAAGAAATGAAGAATAAGTTGAGAATTGTAAAACAAAACTAATAATTGAAAACAGAATGAATGCTTTAATAGACCAAATTCAAACTTCTTCGTTGAAATTTTCAGAGTCACTGAAAACACTACCCACGAGGTTTTCGGGGTTGTTGTACACGAATATGGGCTCAGAATTTTAACTGGGTACCCCCGGTGTAACTCTTAAATGTTTGAATATCTGCACATTATTGCATATTTAAACATTTTCTCAAATTTGCAATCTTGCTATTTTTTTATAAATTTGCTAGAATTAGTCGTGTTTATCTATTCCTTAAAACTGACGAAATCTTATTAGTTATATTCTTATTATAATAATGACACTAGCATTCAAAAAAGTGGTCTATTCTGGGAACGAGACCTATGTATTCTTATGTATTTGACGTGCTGAATCCGAATCCAACGTAGCTTTAACTCAGGCATCCCCAAAAATTTTTTAAAGTTATAAAAAACCGTGAAAAAGGTGAATAAAATCCATATTAAAATGGTAAGATTCGGAGTAAAACAGTTTTTTATGAGTGTACGTGGTTTTTGTGTATTTTGACTTGCTAAACCCAAATCCAGGGCTTATTTTACCCGGTTGGATCAGACTGTCTTGCCTTCACCGGCAGGACACCAGCCTGTCTTGCATTGTTGCAAATTTTTCATTTTTGCAAATTTTTCAATTTTGCAAATTTTTCATTTTTGCAAATTTTTGAATTTTGCAAATTTTCCAATTTTGCAAATTTTCCAATTTTGCAAATTTTTTAGTTTTACTTTTTTACTTAAGCATTCCATCGTGAGAGACAAAGGAGAATCACGTTAAGCACGCATCCCATCGTGAGAGGCAAGGCGACTCATTTCTGGCATTACGTTTTCCGCTCTCTTTGAATCCGGTGTCAGAAATAAGGCTGTCCATAAAAAATTTACTTTGACCTTTGAATGACCTTGAAAATTAACTCCAAGGTCGAGATAATCAAGGTTGTTAATCCCAAAGTCTACTCTGACATTTATTCGCCCACAAATCCGAAAAAGTTCAAAGAAAATAGCTTGTTTACGATTTTTCAATATTTAACCTTCATTTTACCTTTTGAAGGTCATTCTAACAAATTGAAAACCATCGCTTTGGACGTAAAATTTTTCGCTCTTTCTGAATCCGGTGTCAAAAATAGGGGTTCCCATTTAAAAAAATCTCTTTGACCTTCAAATAACCTTGAAGGTCAAGCTTAAGTTCAAATTGAAGGTCACCATCAGATGCATCGTTTGATTTCCTAAAGCTTTTATATTGAAAGTTTTTTTCCTAGCACCCTTATTTTCCGAGATATCCAGGTGTGTCCATACTTTTGGGACACCCTGTATAATTATAATGAATAATATGATAACGTGACAGTGACAAGTTTGTGAAATCTAAACAATGTATTGCTGAATAATAATAATAATAATAATGTTGATACTTTTATAGTAATCCTTCAGATTAGTATTATAATTCTTGTAAGAGATGTAAAACTAAAAATCAAGCATTATAAATGTTTAAAAAATAATTTTTTATTATTTTATAATAATATTTGTATTTTTAGCAGCTTACAGGGGATTAGATGGATACTGAAACAAGTGGAGATACTTTTCTACCATTCCAAGGTAAGTGCATAAATTTTTTTGCACTGATCATGCTACTAGATTCATCGTTATAAGGCAACAAATATACGTTTCTATTAATATTTCGGGCACTTTTCCCGGATATTTTGACCATAAGCAATCTTAATGATTTAGACCCGCTCTGGAAATTTTTAGGCAGTTTCTGACTATAAAAAGACATCTTTTAGACAGTATTAGGTTACCAGAGTCCGGAGCAGAATTGCTGATTTTCACTATTTAAGGTTTAAATGGCTTACAAGAGTGTGACAGCATACATTTATATTTTTAAAAGTATTTTTAATGAAAAGTTCGGAAAATTTTACAAAAAAAGTCATACTTATGTTTTTAGTGAAAAATGCATCCCCTGGGAGCTAAAAATTCATGAAAATGGGCATATAATGCAAAAAAGTGCTAAAATGTCAACTTTGACTCTCTTTAACTTAAAATAATGGCCCAGAAAAAATCTGAAAAAATTCAGGAGAACTACTGGATACCTCTAAAACATATTCCCACAGTTATAGCAATATTTATTTTTTTCATCTTCGATGTAACAGAGAACCACCCATATATATATATATATTGCAATAAAACTAAATAAAGAGGAATCGAGTAGCGTGGTTTACGGGCCACGAAAGTGAGGACCACGTTACAATAATGAAAAATACTCAAGAATACACACTTTTTTGCACTAAATCAAAATCTTCAAGTCCTACAAGAAAACTTGAAATAAACGAAAAGTTCATTTCATAATTACAAAAAAATTTTATTCTTTTAAATTCTTTTCGATCCGAGACGAATTTCTCAAGATAAATATATAAATACGTTTAACATAGTGAAAATCGTACAAAAATACACGTTTTTAGGTACAATCGTTATACGAGAGTGACTTATATATGTCTCCCAAAAAAGTGATTTTTAATATTATTTTAGTACCTGTTTTTTACTTTTTGCAGTGTGTATTCTGAAAAACATTTGCATTGTGTACCCAAAATTTGGTGCATTCTATAATTATGATCAGACCACTTCACGAGGAATACCCCATGTATATTCATCATTATTTTTTGCTCAATTAAATTTTTGTAAAAGAATAAATATCTAAAAATGATTAGAACAGTCTAACATATAGAAAAGTACGCTTTTAAAAATCAATATTTGCTAGACGAAAACTTGAGCTGGACTCAATAATCAAGAAATTTTCTTCTGCATTATAGTTTCATCCACCAGGTTTTTTCGAAAGCCTTTACTCGTATTCAAAAATTAGTATTGAAAGCAGCGAATGACGAAACTATTGTTATCCAGAATGCTGAGAAGAAAAGAAAACAAGTATTATGACTGAAAGATGAAAGAGCTTTCCCAAATACATTTTAAAAAGGGAATCCACAAAATAAATTCACCACAGTGCCAAATTTTAAAACATAGTTCTCGAAGATGCATAATAAGATTTTTTGGAAATAATCTTATATCGCATATACATCACCTTTTGCTATTGACGAGTGACATAAATAAACCGCATACAATACATTATAGATAAAAAAATTTAAAATAATATGCACACACTACAGTAATAATATACTAAAATTTAAACATATTTGAACCCTTGATTCAAATAATTAAAAATTAATTTAAATAGTGTAATATAGAAGATAGTGTTGAGTTATATATTCTCTGTCTGGCTTTCTTAACAGCGTGGGCGCACTTTTCGATAATTATTTGTTTAGTGAAAACTTTGTCAGTTGAAGCGTAAGCAGCAGCTAACCAGCCAACACCAATCTTTGCAAGCTCTCTACCAGACATACCTTCAGTCCAAATAGCACCATGGTCAAATTGTGTGATTTTGAATCTGTGTTTACCTTTATTTTGGCGACAGAATCTAATAGAAATTTTTCAAAGTAAAGCCTATAAGTCCTTACGTTCCTGTCGTCCAGGTAGCGAGAACTCGACCATTTCGTCGGGTCGATCGTTCACTACCTAGTCAAATAATTCTGACGTATTGAAGATTACCACCAATGTGAAATTATTGCTCTATTCCCCGGTACGGTACAGAAATACGTTTCACGTTTTCATGGGACGCAAATATTTGCTTATGTGTCTACTCGATTGTATTTGTAAGAATGCGTCAGTCTCGTAAATAAATAATAGTAGACCTCGTCGTGACTACGAGGTCTAGTCGAAAACTTTATAAGTCCAGGCTAATTAGACTCAAAAAGTACTGTTTAAAAAAAAAAACATTAAGAGGCAGTTTTTCAGTTTTGAGAATGTGGCCACGGATTCGGTCTCGGTCATTGGTTAAATAATGAATGAATGTACAGAAAAATAACTACGTGTAATGAACGTCAATCTGCTTATCTGGATACTATTACCCTGTAAAAGTAATCACTCATTCATGTGGAAATCTCCAAATCACCAATTTCAGAAATTAAAAGAATATTAGGCGTATACATTAGGCTCTTGACAGCTAATACCACAGTTGCAAATTAGGTAATTGTGTAAATGGCAACAAATTCTAATTAGTATTAACAAACTTTTTTCTTTTTAATATATAATACAAAAAATCAACCCATTTTGAGATATTTAAGTTCAAAGTTGGTCATAAAAAGAAAAAAGGAAAAATAAAGTAATTTTTTCAACTGCTATAACTTTAGTACATATTCATTGATTGATCCAAAATCTTTTTTACATATTCTGGAACATATTCCCAGACTATATCTAACTTTTTCAACATTTTAAAATTTTGATCTGCTTACTTGACGTGAAATCATCCGTCTATATATATATATATATATATATATATATATATATATATAAATTTATTTATGTATTTATAATTTAGTAAAATTAGCTACAATTTTTGTCTAGGATTCGTCTTCTACGTAATGAACTGATGATTTTAACGATGAATGGTGTACAGATGATGCTACTTCACAAAGTCGATTTTGTGATTAGAATAGCAGTGATGCAAGTAGTTCTTCTGATGAAGGTGTACATTTTAAAAAATTGAAAGAAGTTATCCGCAGCGATGATTATATTAACATAAGAATTTCTTTTAAAAAATCTGATTTATTACATGCTGCTCTGAAATATAGTGATACCTAAACATTAAGTCAGTCAGGAACAGCTGATCTTTTTTAATTGATCAAATGCATTTTGCAATAGAAAATATTACCAGAATTGCGTTATGAATGTGATGAAGTTACTTTATTGAAAAGTCCTTTATATCGTGATTTTTTACAATTATAAATATTGAAAATGATGTATTTTATTTACTTCAGCAAAATATAAAGTATTTAAAGGAGGTATTTCAAGGTAGGATAAGAGATATAAATATATTTGGTGATTTTACTGACGGTTTGTTATATAAACAATTTTTAAGGTCATTACCTCAGGATGAAAGGATAAATTTTGCAACAGCTACATTTAATACTGATGGCAGATCTGTTTTTGAAAGTTCAGGGATTGATACAATTTAATGGTTACTATGGATGCAACTGGTGTTTACATCCTGGCGAATACATTGAAACAATGCGAGGAGGTAGTGTAAAACATACCTTACAAAATAATTTGTCAAGAAAAAGAACGCAAAATGAAACATTACAACATATGGAACAAAGCTTAACCTGTCGACTTCCCGTTTAAGGAGTGAAAAGTCCTTCACGTTTAATACTTCTTAACAATTTTAATATTATTGATGGATTTGTACACGATGACATGCATTGCCTTTCTCTTGGCGTAGACTAACAATTCTTATCATATTGGATTTAAAATAAAAACATGTCATATTCGTTGTGTGAGGAAGAAATTAATTCTATTAATAATATAATTATAAACCTAAAAGTTTCAAATCAATTAACTCGATTATCCCGAGGAGTATAGAGAGAAATTGGTGGAAAGCATGTGAATGGGAAAATTGGATTTTATTCTACAGCATTCCAGTTATGTTAAGCTTTCCTCGTCTATTAATTTATATCCAACATTGGTCTTTATTAGTAGAAGCATTTTATTTATTAAATAAAAAATCATTAATCGTGCTTTCGTAGAAACTGCTCATGAACTATTAAAAAAATTTGTATTTTGTGCAGAAGTATATTATATTAAAAATGCCATGACGTATAACATTCACCAATTATTGCACTTATCGCAGAGTGTTCTTAATTGAGGATCGTTATGGGCACATACTGGTTATACTTTTGAAAGAGGCAATGGTCGACTGTTCCAAAAAATACATGCTGCAAAAGGAATAATTCACCAAATATGCAGATCAATCAATGTAGTTCAAAGCGAAAGTTTATTGCGTCAACATATGACTTCTAAATTATATTCATCAATTCATTCCTATATTAATCATCTAGAAAATAGAAAATTTCAGAATTCATTACAAATTGTAGGTATAAGGTATTCCGGCCAATGTAAGTCTACCGATTAAAGTTAAATTAATAAGTTACAATTATCGAGAGAAAGTGTGACATAAAAAAAAATTTTTATATGAATAATAAGTCGATCTGATGGAGGCGAGGGAAGGAGGAAGAAAACACATTCACAACACATTCACAACAACTCTATTCTTTATTTTTTGCACAACGTTTCGTTGGCTTGGTCTGCCAACATCTTCAGGTGCCTTTATTCAAACACAACAATTATTTAAAAAATTTTCAAAAAATAAATACATTAATTACAAACAAGACATACACTATATTAAGTATACCTTTTAAATTCGAATTAACGGTGAGTTAAAGAATCGAATGAACAGTGTCAAACATTAAAAGATGTAACGTGTATATATATAAACACGAGTACTACCACAGACATACATAATAATACGTCAGATGTATCAGCACTTTAAATCTCTAAGAATAGGAAAGTAAGTACTATTCAAAAACTTTATGTCATCTTTTGCATTAATATTATTACTGTCACATTTTCTATGAATCATTTCAGAAATTAGTCTTTTATTGTAATTCATTAATACATCTAAAATTTTTGTATTATCCCAATTAAATTCATGGTTAGAGTTTTTTACATGTTGATTTACAACCGAATCTGGATTATTGTTTTTCACATGTTCATTGTTTCTGGTTTTTAAAGAACGTTTGGTTTCACGGACATATGGAAGCTGAACAATTTTTACATGAGCATTTATAAACAACGTTTGTTGAACCCATTTGTCGGTAGCAAATTTAGTTTAGTTTACCTAATTTTATTACCAAATTTAAATGTTTTCTAACTAACGGCAACACTTGAATATTGTAAGATAATAAAATGTTTGCTAATTTATCAAAATTATCTAAATAAGTTAGAGAAACATAGGTTAAACGATTTACTTTTCTATTATTTTTTTGAAAATCCGATTTTTTCCTTTGTTATAAATAATTTAATCTACTTTGTATGTTTTGACTAATAAATGTAATAGGGTAATTATTACTAATCAGTAATTTATTTATAATTTTTAAATTTTTTGTGTAAAATTTTGTATCTGCCAACAAAGAAGCTCTATCAACAAGATTAAAAACAATGTTTCTTTTTTGCTGCATTGGATGGTTGGAAAAATAATTAGTAAGTCTACCGGAATCAGCAAATAACTGTGATATTGGTGAACCCATTGGTGTTCCATGAATTTGCTTGTAATAACAATTGCTGATCACAAAAAACGTGTTATCAAAAAGAAACATAGTACATTTTATAATTACCTCGAACGGCATTTTGCACTTATTTAAAAGAGAAACTATTATTTCTAAACTTTTCAAACTAAATCGCATGACACATTTGTTAAATAAGAATTAACATCTAGGGATAATAAAACATATTCATCATTTAATTTAATATTTTTTAATTTTTATTAAGGAGGCCTGCGATGGCTCGGTCGGTAGGGCGTCGGGCTCGTAATCTGGAGGTCCCAGGTTCGATTCCCGTCCCCGCCGATTGATACAAGCACCACTGGCGAATGTATTTTCACCAAGGGCTTTCTTCACCAAGACATCGTATGACCTCCGTCGCTGATTAGCACCGGTTTGGGAGCATAAAAAAAGCAACGTTAAAATAAAAAAAAAAAAAATTTTATTAAGTTCAAAACTATTGTTGATGTGAGAATTTGGATTTTTTAATAATGGTTTTATTTCAGAATATACTATTTTATAATAGGTTATTATATAGAGAAATAATAGGTCTTAACAGTGCATCTATTTTATGTATTTTGGGTAAACCATACGCTTTAGCAAGATTAGTATTCGAACAAGTAAGAGCGTTAGTATGGTATTTTTTATTATGGAACTCATTATCATATAAATATCTTAGAATTTTCGCACTATCATTTTGAAAAGTTTTTAATTGTTTTTTTCTTAACAACTAGATAAGTTGAAGTGTCAGTAAATAATAAATCCATTTTTAAATTATAGTCAAATTTGAACATGCAAACTGTTTTATTGCCTTTATCAGAAATTGTAAAAATATATCTGGATTATCCTTAAGAAAAGGTTTTGTTAATTTAAAATTATTATTAGTAGTGAATTACAATAAAAGACTAATTTCTGAAATGATTCATATAAAATGGGATAATAAAACATATTCATCATTTAATTTAATATTTTTTAATTTTTATTAAGGAGGCCTGCGATGGCTCGGTCGGTAGGGCGTCGGGCTCGTAATCTGGAGGTCCAAAAAAAAAAAAATTTTATTAAGTTCAAAACTATTGTTGATGTGAGAATTTGGATTTTTTAATAATGGTTTTATTTCAGAATATACTATTTTATAATAGGTTATTATAATAGGAAGAAATAATAGGTCTTAACAGTGCATCTATTTTATGTATTTTGGGTAAACCATACGCTTTAGCAAGATTAGTATTCGAACAAGTAAGAGCGTTAGTATGGTATTTTTTATTATGGAACTCATTATCATATAAATATCTTAGAATTTTCGCACTATCATTTTGAAAAGTTTTTAATTGTTTTTTTCTTAACAACTAGATAAGTTGAAGTGTCAGTAAATAATAAATCCATTTTTAAATTATAGTCAAATTTGAACATGCAAACTGTTTTATTGCCTTTATCAGAAATTGTAAAAAATATATCTGGATTATCCTTAAGAAAAGGTTTTGTTAATTTAAAATTATTATTAGTAGTGAATTACAATAAAAGACTAATTTCTGAAATGATTCATATAAAATGTGATAGTAATAATATTAATGCAAAAGATGACATAAAGTTTTGGAATAGTACTTACTTTCCTATTCTTAGAGATTTAAAGTGCTGATAGATCTGACGTATTATTGTGTACGTATGTCTGTGGTAATACTCGTGTTTATATATATACACGTTACATCTTTTAATGTTTGACACTGTTCATTCGACTCTTTAACTCACCGTTAATTCGAATTTAAAAGGTATATTTAATATAGTGTATGTCTTGTTTGTAATTTATGTATTTATTTTTTGAAAATATTTTAAATAATTGTTGTGTTTGAATATAGGTACCGGAAGATGTTGGCAGGCCAAGCCAACGAAACGTTGTGCAAAAAAAAAGGAAAGAATTGTGTTTTCTTCCTCCTTTCCTCGCCTCCATCAAATCGACTTATTATTCATATACATTAATAATTGCAGTGCAAATAAATATCACAAAACATACAAAAAAATTATTAAAAATAAATGTTTATATATACATCTTGCAAACGACGCAGGTTAAGATCTAACAATTCACTTGCTATCTTAGATGATGGTACATATGTTATAATAAGAGATTTTACAATTGATCGACCCACATTAACACAATATATATTATGTAAGATTGTAAATGTAGAAAATGTAGTTTATTCTTTTAACATTAAAAAAATTGTCAATATACCATCTCGAATTGTATCTCTTTCGACTAGTAAAATACTAAAAATATGCGTCAATGTCAAAACTGGTAATTGCGAGTATTTATGTGCTGTACCAAATTTGTATCATTATTAAATAAATTAAGGTATTTTCTTATACATATTTTTTTTAATTTTAAGTTTATTTCAATCACCCATTTTTGGTCAAACTGATGCGAATGCAAATATTTATAATTTCCATATAAGAAAAATGTTTATCTTATTTAAATTAACGATATTAAAAAAAAGACTTTTAAGAAGATACATTTACAGGATAACAACACTCAGGTATGCAGATTTACGAACAATTCACTTGGTTACTTTTGTGTATTTTCCACGTACTTATTTCACGTGTATTTTTCAAGTATACTTGATACGTGTATATTTCATGTATATTTTTCACGTGTATTTTTTACGTGTACTTTTCATGTGCATATTTGGAACCGAATTACACGTAATATTTTACGTGTATTTTTCACGTAAAAATATCACATATTTTTTTTTCAACAGGGCGAGCCTACAGCATCATGGAGACTTCTATTGCAGCTCATTTTATTCATAAAAAGTTGCTCTATAATGTACAATGAAGGAAATTTTGAATATGTAACTTTAAATTATTTAAAAATTACAAAAAAAAATTAAGTAGTTTTAATAATTGATTTTGAGTGGGAAATTTTTTTTAGTTGAATTTATAAATAAATTATTTGATCGCTATGATATTTTACAAATTTTAAGCCGAGATGCATTGTTCTGTGATGCTCTGAAGCAAACATAGTTTTTTTTAAGCAACACTGTGACTTTATTTATTAATATTATATATTAATATTTAGGGCTAACATTTACATGAACTATAGAATAAGCGTTAAACTTTCGAACTTGACAAAAAACAGCAGTAAACTTCAGTATTTCAATCAAGTCATTAACAAAAGCGGTAGTGCGTTCTTTTTTACAACCGACGCTTAAAGCAAAAATGTGGGGAGCGCATGCGTTAAAATCTCAACTGACTTTTCAATCAGAAAGCTGCTTAAACTTCCAAAATAATAAGAAATCTATTTCTGAATGTAGGGAGTCTTTTTGTTAAGTGATATAACACCCCCCAAATAAGCTCAAAAATCAAGATTGTAAATCATTTCAGACATATTTTTTATTTTTAGAAATATTTTCGATTATTAAAAATTTCTCGCGTAAAAAATTTTTAAATTACGAAAATATGTTTTGAACGCTTTAGAAGGGATGCCTTAAAAAGTTACTCTTTATATTCAGAAATTGATTTCTTATTATTTGTTTAGTTTAAGCAGCTTTGTGATTGAAAAGTCAGATGAGATTTGACATAAGATCTCCCGTGAGATTTTCTAAGAGGGCTGTCATTGTTGACCATTTCGTTACCAGAACAACACCAAATATTTATAATAATTTGTTAATTAATTTCCATTGACCTATTTTAATCGTGAAATGAATTTTAATCATGATCAAAAAGAAATTTAATTGTACTGTTTTCGTTTATATAGATTGAATCAATACTTCGGTACGAGCAGTTTTTTGTAAACAATACCAGTTGACAATTATTGGTTAGAAGAAAAAGCGGGTTACCTGTAAAAGTTACATAGACGAAATTTTTGTATTTCAGGGGACATGCCAGTGTTAAACATGTAAAAATAATTTGTAGGTTTTTAAGCTACAAAATTTAATTGAAATATATGAAATCTTACAGGTCAGGACAGAACAGGACAGGACAGCGGCGAAATATTTAAATATTTTTATTATTTTACGTTGAATTTGTACCTCTCGACAGTACTTTTTACAATACATATACAATACGATACAGTACAAGTATTTTTTACGATACCATAGACTGTATTTTAATTAAAATTTATATATTTTGCTTAAACTTCATAAAAAGTTTCTGCAAAAGAATGTACTGAAATCAAAGCGGAATAATCGACAAGTATTTTTTACCATACCATATTTTGTATTTTTCTGAATTAAACTTTTATATATTTTGCTTAAAGTCTATAAAAAGTTTTTATTAATTTCTACAAAACTGATAAAGAGGAAACTTCTTTTTTTTTATTCTTTTTAAATAAACAATGTCTATCCTTCCCGTGCTTCACATCAGTAGATAAACAATTTTATAGAATAATAATAATTCATTCATGCAAAATTAAATTCTGCATAACTAATAAAAAGTAATTTTTCTCTTTTTTATGCTCTTTAAATAAAATAATACTTGCACCACCATTGATTAAGTATTTCAGTCAAGCTATTTTTGACCTACTAATATCCTCTTATATCGATGGTAATTAGTAGGTTATCGTGCCAAATAATATGGTCAAATAAAGCATTCTAATGTTTTACATCTAAACTAAAATGTATTTTCGATTTGGAATTAGACGTGTATATTCTTTTTTTTACCATAAAATTGTTATCAAGTACTAGTGTTTCATTTCACTGCAAAAACAAATCAAAATCAATCAATCGCTGTGTCGACACATAGTCCAACTTAGAAACATATAATGTCGTTATATAAATTTAATCTTACTTAATAAGAAAACTTAAAATATTGCATATGCAAATACGCTATTTAATTTAAATCAGACGTATAATTCAAATGTAAGATGGCAATCCAACGCGCGGTGCAAGTGTTATTTTACTCAACGAGCATAGAAAAGAGAGAAATTACTTTTTATTAGTTATGCAGAAATTAATTTTGCATGAATGAATTATTATTATTCTATAAAATTGTTTATCTACTGATGTGAAGCACGGGAAGGATAGACATTATTTATTTAAAAAGAATAAAAAAAAAGAAGTTTCCTCTTTATCAGTTTTGTGGAAATTAATAAAAACTTTTTATAGACTTTAAGCAAAATATATAAAAATTTAATTCAGAAAAATACAAAATATGGTATGGTAAAAAATACTTGTCGATTATTCCGCTTTGATTTCAGTACATTCTTTTGCAGAAACTTTTTATGAAGTTTAAGCAAAATATATAAATTTTAATTAAAATACAGTCTATGGTATCGTAAAAAATACTTGTCGATTATTCCGCTTTAATTTCAGTACTTTCTATTGCAGAAACTCTTTATAGAGTTTAAGCAAAATATAAGTAGAAATAGGATATGAGTAATAATTAAAGATTTTTTTATCAGATAACATTTTTGAAAGTGTGATTGGAAACCATACTTGCGAATGTTGACATCTTCGTAGAAGGTGTTTTATATAAAGTACTGTCGAGAGGTACAAATTCAACGTAAAGTAATAAAAATATTTAAATATTTCGTCGCCGTCCTGTCTAAGATTTCTCATTCATTTCTTGTGTCTTAATTCATAATCCGCAGTTAGCTATTGATACTGCGGCTTATTCCGAGTTCTTTGATGCAGCCGCCGAGCCCGCAGACACTCATTTCGTTTTTCTGCGATAGTCTCGTTCCACCAATAAACTGGTAGACGGCCAAGAGGGTTTATTTTTCTTGCCATTGAGACATCGCAAGCCATTGTTATGGCACGTATGAGTTTCTGGGCTTGCTCTTCCGGTGTTCCTTCCACTGTTACCTCTTCAAGAGCGCAGAGAAACATTTCCCGGTCGAACGTAGACGGTGCCCACCTCCTATATGTTGGCTTGTTGTCCCGACCTGCTACTCTGTTGATCAGCTGGAGCTGTTACACGAGTGCTTGATGGTCGCTTCCCGTGTAACAATCTAGGATCGATGAAGGTCAGATCTATTATGGAGGACTTACCCGCTCTAGAAAAAGTGGGAACCATCCCGGTGTTAGCAATCTCCAACCCCAGTATCGCGAAGGCCTCGAGGAGTGCCCGGCCTCTGGCGTTAGTTCTTGAACTGTCCCATTCCGTCGCCCAAGCGTTGAAGTCCCCTCCAATGACTACTGGCAGTCGAGAGGACCGCGCGTTGGTGACGATGGCATCAAGGGATCCCAGGAACTCCTCGATGTTGTTACTGGGTGGGAGGTAGCAACTGTATAGTCGTATATCTGCCACCTCCACCCAGGTGAAATTGGGGAGTGAAATGGTCATTTTTCCGGTTACATGGAGGTTTCCACATACCCAGATGGCCGCTCTACCAGTGGCATCACTCACCCAATTCGGCACACTGAGATCCGTATACTCCTCGCTGACGATGGCACTGTCGGCCTTTTCTTCCCTGACCAACTGTGGCAGCAGGTCCTGAGCCTCTGCACAGTGGTTTAGGTTGACTTGTAGCACCCTAGCCATTTTTGACAGGTGCTTCAACCCCGCGAGTGAGCAATCCACTGCTTTGTGGCCCTCTTGGGTCAGTTCCGCACCGGAAACCCCGCGATGATCGGTCAACTGCACTTTTGTAGTTCCTCGCGATGTGGTCAGTCTCGTGGC
This sequence comes from Theocolax elegans, assembly GCA_026168455.1. Taxonomy (NCBI): domain Eukaryota; kingdom Metazoa; phylum Arthropoda; class Insecta; order Hymenoptera; family Cerocephalidae; genus Theocolax; species Theocolax elegans. The sequence continues at coordinate 37,239,397 of CM047428.1, forward strand.
ACTGGTAACATCGCGAGACAGCCTCGCGAAGCCGAACCCTGCAGTTCATCCATCCTATCCGAAGCTTCCCATTTTGCAGCAGCTTTTTTGCTGCAGCCACCGGTAGCAGAACGCTGGTCATTAGGGTGCCTCCGTAGGACGCTCTGAACTTTATTTCTGCAGAAGGCACCACTTCTGGCCCCATCACCGCGGAGATTGCCTCCGCTACTTCTTCCGTTGTGGTAGCCTCGTCCATGTGCTTTATTAAAATGGACATCTTATGGGACAGTAGCTGGACCTCCGCTGTACCACCTAGCGTGGACGAGACCGCGGCCTAAAGTTCCGGAGCTGTGACTCCCGGCTTACCCAGCTCTATCAAGAGCTCCTCCACTTTTGTGCGCCGGATATTCGAAATTCTCTGTCCGAGTGGCTTGAGGTTTGGAGCCGTTCGAATTTGTCTCAGAATGTCGGCGTAAGACCGCCCAGCCATCGCTTTGATCTTGATGGCATCTGGATGGACTGGCTTTAAGACCGCCTTCGGTCCTTTAACCACCCCAGCCGGGTCTCCGACATCCTTGGTCTGATCCAGCTGCTTGCGCTTTTGGCCTAGTTTCTTGGCCTTGCGTACAACTGTTGCCCATTCGCGTAACTTCAGCTGGTCATTGTTGTTTGCGGTACTAGGTTCGACTGCTCCGGTTTCCTTGGCTGGTTGTTTTGCCTGTTTCTTCCTCTTCGGCGGATTCTGTGGTGGAGGGTCTCTCCCTCTTGTCTGCCTTATTTTAACGCGCCTCTTTGCGAAAGATAGGCGACGTCTGGCACGTTCCATCTCTCTCTCTCTCTCTCTCGGTGAGTAAAAGCCTCCTTATTTGTGTACTCTTTGTTCTTGCTATCGCAATTTGCTCACATCGCTGCCTGGAGTTTTTTACAGCAGTTGAAAGGACCGAAGGCTGTCTGCAGGAGCTATTCAAATAATAGTTGCAAATTTCTGTGGACAGTGGGTCTTGCGATCTTATTTCGAAAATTGAGATATTCTTTGGAGGTTAGCTGAGCAGTCGGAAGGACTTCGCTTGGGCGGTTAAAATTCAGCAGGTCATCCAACATCTCGTAGTACGTGACACCTGGCTAGGTTGATGAGTTGCGAAAAATATCGCGAAAATGGCAACGTCGCGAGGCTGCTTCGTCTGCGGGGGTCGTGTCACTAGGAAGGATTACTCCGAGGTTTGCGCAGTATGTAACAGCCTTGTTCATACTAATTGTTACGATATAGCGCCGGGCTCATCCGAGCGTCGCTGTTGCGTACTAGCGCGAATCAAAGCGGTGATTCATACCACTACCGAGGCGGGGGCGCCACCGACTGGGTTGCCGCGGCTGGCTGGAGAGACCGACGTTACCCCGCCGATGGTCACGCCTACTCCCTCTACTTCTTGCGCGAAGCGCGTTGCCTCGCCTCCGTCGCCATCAACAGCGAAGGTTGCTAAGCAACCACGCGGTGCCGCGCCCACCTTCTCCAATCAGATCGCTCGTGATACCCTCGTGGACTCCGTTCAAATGGCGGCAGCTCCACCGCCGTGGTTGGAAACATTTGCGCGCGGTCTCAGGGAAGATTTGAGAAAGGATATTAGTTTAATAACGGAAATGGTTGGTCGAGTAGAGGAGAACGTAGATATGGTCGGGGCCGATCTTAAGGCGCTTCATGAACGCGTTGACACGCTCGAGGAGCAGACGAACCGAAAAATTTGTGATATGAATAATAAATTAAACACGGTAAACTCGCAATTACAGGTGTTGGAGACCGACATGTCAGCGTGTTCTGTGGGCATTTCGCGTACCGCTGTTTCAGTCGACTCACTTAAAGATACTTGTGAGTTGCTTATACTGGGCCTTCCGATAGCCTCGAGATCCTCGGACGAGTTGTTGGTAGAAAAATTAGTTGGATTAATTAACCTGCCGCTGCTGGCAAAGCAGGTTGTTGACATTCGTCCTTGGGCTTCGCGAGTGGGTACAGGCTCCGGTGATAATGCTTTACAACCTAAAAGTAAAGGGCTCGTTGTTAGACTATCCTCGACGTCAGCTAGAGATGCGGTTGTAGACAGGGCGTACTGAAAGGACGAAAGGCGCGTGAAATTTTCGGAGAGGGAGAAAATAATGCCATTTTTATTAGGCCATTATGGCCTAAAATCATTTTCAAGCTTTGGTCGTCAGCAAATCGAAGGTGTTCAGAGATGGGTTGTGCAAGGCCCCTAGTAATTAATTTAAAAGTATATATTCGGGAGACGAGAGATGGGCCATTGACAAGTGTAACCTCTGAAGCCGACTTACTGAACCTGCAGCCGCTTTCCTCAACTTCCTCGCATGCTAAATGAGACAGGAGTGGTCGGGCCAATAAAAATAAAAATCTCATTTCATCTAACTCATTTTCCATCTCTCATACTAACATAAATCGTCTTAAAACTCATTTTACAGCCATTGAAGCATCAATCTATCCGAGATCTTTCGATGTCATCGCTTTAACCGAAACCTTCCTTACTGAACACGATTCATCTGATATTTTTAATCTACCTGGTTATGTATTGCACAGATTGGATCGTGTAGGTAGGGGAGGCAGCGGAGTGGCGGCGTACATACGTGAGGAGTTTAAGGTTAGCGTTGTTGCAAACTCGGATCCGGTTTTTTCTAACAAACCGGAATTCTTAATCCTACGTTTGGTGAGCGGCTCATTAATGTTTCTTTTAGCGGTGGTATATCGTAGACCAACAGCCGCCTACCCTAGCGAGTTTTTTGATGTCCTTTCGGATATTTTACCTGATTGCAACAACGTTATCGTCACGGGTGATTTCAACATCGATATGAACTCGAATAGTGCAGCTGCTAACATGATGAAGTCGAATCTGATGACATTGGGCCTTTCGCTCATACCATCGGAGCCGACTCAACATGCAGTGACGTCGAATGGTTTCTCTCACACTTGGTTAGACCTCTTCCTGATTCGTGAGCCGGTGCCAAACTTCAAATATCTGAAATCAACTGCTCCCTTCGCAGCCGGTCACGACTCCATTAGTCTGGAAATAATAGTATCGAGTAATCAAAAAATAGGGGAGAGGAAGTTTTGGAGGAGAAATCTGGAAGAGGTAAACTTACAGACTCTCGCCACTACATTCACATCCTTCATGAATAACTCATTGGCTCCTGCCTGGCCCGACCAACCCCTTTCTTCATTGTCTAACTCATTCGAAATCATCTCCTCTTTATTAACAAACATTAATCAATCAATCTTAAATTCATTTAATGCTTTAGCACCATTGAAATTCATCACCATTAAAAATTCACAGAAACCATGGGTCACACGTGAAATAAAACAGTCCATTAGAGAAAGAAATAATGCTTTTGTAAGGTTCCGTATTTCAGGAGACCCACTGGATTACAGAAATTATAAGGAGCTTAGAAATAGAGTATCGAATTCGTTAAATTCCAGTAAATTTAAGTTTCTTGCAAATAAATTAGATGTAAATAGAGATCCTGCTAGCTCCTGGAAGTCTCTTCGGAATATGGGACTTTGCTCAAGGGCTCATACTTCTCCATTAAAAGCTTTTTCACCTCACCAACTTAATAATCAGTATGCCTCCATCTCAAATCGATCACCCCCTCTCTCAGTTCAGTCGTTGGCATCTATCATTTCTAACACTTGTTCATCGTCATCCTCATCTCCTTCCTTTTCTTTCTCTTTAGTAACGGCCAAAGGGGTTAGACATGCAATACTGAAATCTACCTCTAAATCAGTCGGTATTGATGGTATCTCCTTAAAGATGCTCAGACTCTTAGAGCCACAAATAATCTTTCCGTTTGCCGAAGTATATAACAATATGTTAAGTGTGGGTTTTTTCCCGACTGCTGGAAGAGGGTGGTTTTATTTCCATTGGCTAAAACTAGTAAAATTGAAACGTGTGCGGATACCAGGCCAATTGCTAGGTTATGTGAATTATCGAAAGTACTCGAGCGCATTGTTCATCTAGAACTCTCAAATTATTTGGAGACAAATAATTTATTGACAGAGAGACAGGCTGGCTTTCGCAAAGGCCACAGCACTCAGACAGCATTGTTGGGGGTCCTGGATGATGTCAGAAGAGCGATAGACTCTCGGAAAATTACGATTCTTATGCTGTTTGACTTCTCCAAGGCCTTCGACACTGTCCCTCACGATGTGCTTATTACCAAATTAAGTAATATTGGTTGTTCGGAAAATGTATTAAATTGGTTCTACAGGTATCTGGTGGGTCGCTCACAGGCGGTGGAGGGTGAGGGTGGTGAACTGTCCGATTGGTTGAATATAAATGCGGGTGTACCTCAGGGCAGTGTACTTGGTCCGATATTATTCTCCATTTTTATTAATGATTTACCGAATGTCTTGAAGTATAGCAAATGTATGTTGTTCGCGGATGATGCCCAGGTTTATTCTTCGTTCTATCCGGCGGAATTCGAAATAGGAGTTCAGCAAATCTCGGAAGATGCAAATGCGATTGCCGGTTGGGCGAACTTGGCGGAATCCTGTTCTCAGATTTCCTGAGTTGGGAGAGGGTGAGTAACTCGGCCCCCAGTTCCGAGAGTTCGAATTTTACCTCCTGCGACAGTGGAGGAAGAGGATTGCCACTAGTGCGCCTCGAAGTTGTGTTGTTTCGCTGAGCCTGTGTTGGCGATCAACTGTCCAACATGCAGTGTTCGATATACTATACGCTTGGTTATTGTTCATATGCCGTTGGCGACTATACTATTCATCAGAGCGACCGCGGTCATGGAAGACCTTACCCCAGACCGCAACTGCCGAGATGTCTCACAGAGGTGTGTTATCGAATGACGGGAAGCCTTCCAGGCTTTTAAATGTATTTCTCCCGACGTTTCCTTACGTAGGTTCGATGCACCATAACTCGCACGAGAAGGCATTAAGAGCGTCAAGCTCCGAGCCTGATCATGCCGACTACACTATTGTCGAAAGTGAGTGTAGTCGAAAACCCATTTGGCCGGACTCTCTTTGTATTGTTCCGGCTCGGTGTATACCGGGGTGGGAACAGCCTAAAAATGCCTTCGAAAATCATTGTGGAGTTCAACGTACCTTAAGGACTCAACTCAGTCTCTGGCAAGCCAAAGCAGGAGATCAACTGAGGGGAAATTCCTTAGGAATACATTCCACACGCCTCGAAAGGGCGAAACCAGCATTGTGCAGAAAGTTGTTTCTTGAAAATGGTCCAGGTAACTCGGGTTTACTCGGGTATATAATAAATTTCCGCCTATCGCCTAGCAAGCGATGGGTCCACCACTGTGGGTAAAGGGCCTCGGCCGGAGTCATAGCAGCTCCCAAAAGCAAGGAACTTCCGAAGCACAATGTAGGGTTGAACAACGTACTTCGTAAAGTATCTTTAAAGCCGAGAATTAGTAGGTTCGCCGAAGTATCTCGTCGAATTGATCCTTTCGATTTTCAGTTGTGAGTTAGTATACTCGTCGAGAGATCGTCTCGAAGCATTGTCCTCTCCGAACAGGACTTATACCTTCGGGTATACAAAGTACCTATTATACCCGGCCGGATGGCTGGGTTTTTCTATTTGTAGAAATTTATTACCCGGCCGGATGGCTGGGTTTATTACCAAATTAAGTAATATTGGTTGTTCGGAAAATGTATTAAATTGGTTCTACAGGTATCTGGTGGGTCGCTCACAGGCGGTGGAGGGTGAGGGTGGTGAACTGTCCGATTGGTTGAATATAAATGCGGGTGTACCTCAGGGCAGTGTACTTGGTCCGATATTATTCTCCATTTTTATTAATGATTTACCGAATGTCTTGAAGTATAGCAAATGTATGTTGTTCGCGGATGATGCCCAGGTTTATTCTTCGTTCTATCCGGCGGAATTCGAAATAGGAGTTCAGCAAATCTCGGAAGATGCAAATGCGATTGCCGGTTGGGCGAACTTGGCGGAATCCTGTTCTCAGATTTCCTGAGTTGGGAGAGGGTGAGTAACTCGGCCCCCAGTTCCGAGAGTTCGAATTTTACCTCCTGCGACAGTGGAGGAAGAGGATTGCCACTAGTGCGCCTCGAAGTTGTGTTGTTTCGCTGAGCCTGTGTTGGCGATCAACTGTCCAACATGCAGTGTTCGATATACTATACGCTTGGTTATTGTTCATATGCCGTTGGCGACTATACTATTCATCAGAGCGACCGCGGTCATGGAAGACCTTACCCCAGACCGCAACTGCCGAGATGTCTCACAGAGGTGTGTTATCGAATGACGGGAAGCCTTCCAGGCTTTTAAATGTATTTCTCCCGACGTTTCCTTACGTAGGTTCGATGCACCATAACTCGCACGAGAAGGCATTAAGAGCGTCAAGCTCCGAGCCTGATCATGCCGACTACACTATTGTCGAAAGTGAGTGTAGTCGAAAACCCATTTGGCCGGACTCTCTTTGTATTGTTCCGGCTCGGTGTATACCGGGGTGGGAACAGCCTAAAAATGCCTTCGAAAATCATTGTGGAGTTCAACGTACCTTAAGGACTCAACTCAGTCTCTGGCAAGCCAAAGCAGGAGATCAACTGAGGGGAAATTCCTTAGGAATACATTCCACACGCCTCGAAAGGGCGAAACCAGCATTGTGCAGAAAGTTGTTTCTTGAAAATGGTCCAGGTAACTCGGGTTTACTCGGGTATATAATAAATTTCCGCCTATCGCCTAGCAAGCGATGGGTCCACCACTGTGGGTAAAGGGCCTCGGCCGGAGTCATAGCAGCTCCCAAAAGCAAGGAACTTCCGAAGCACAATGTAGGGTTGAACAACGTACTTCGTAAAGTATCTTTAAAGCCGAGAATTAGTAGGTTCGCCGAAGTATCTCGTCGAATTGATCCTTTCGATTTTCAGTTGTGAGTTAGTATACTCGTCGAGAGATCGTCTCGAAGCATTGTCCTCTCCGAACAGGACTTATACCTTCGGGTATACAAAGTACCTATTATACCCGGCCGGATGGCTGGGTTTTTCTATTTGTAGAAATTTATTACCCGGCCGGATGGCTGGGTTTTTCTATTTGTAGAAATTTTCGAAAGTGGCGGAGAGAATGATGTCGGGAAGACAAATCCAGAGACGAGTAGAAGTCCCGCATACTGACCCAGTTTAGCTATGTACAAGTAAAGAGTCCTAAAGACACTTGAAGCGTATTAAGGCTTTACCAGGACGGATGCTTAGTAAGTCTTTTCGAACGGCAGACTGAAACGGACCCGGAAATTCGAATAGCATGGATAGACTAATGAAGGGAGCTCCAATGATACGAGGAACCCAACGAAGGTCTTGATGTGCGATCCAATAGCCTATGCAGTATGCCTTGGCTCCCCACAACTGACCACGTACCATTTACCGATCATGACGTTAAAAGGCAGGCAACCATACCTAGCCTTAATCTTGTAAATAATAAAACTGTCCTCGGACAGATAGACCTAAGAGCACGAAATCTTGTATATACACAGAGCCGGGGCACGGCTAATCAAGCAAGTGCCCCGGGAGCGCAAACAGATCGGCCAGATGCCATGTACATATTATATCTAGAGCCGGCGTACAACTAATCAAGTTGCTACCCGGATGCGTAGAGAGATTGGCCATATGCCTTGTAAATATACAAATTATAAAAATCAAATCTAACTATTCCAACTAATCTGTATGAATTCATATGATTCGAAAGTGCACAATTTGAGGCGTGGAGCTCATATCAATCAATCAAAGGCAAAATAGCCAGAGACCACGCCAATGATATGAACAGCACATACAAGATTAAGATTACAAATTAAATTAATCACATAGATCGCATGGGCATAAGCATGCGTGTAAATATTGTAAATATTGTACATATTGTAAATAGTAGGAAACGGAAAAGTTAGATAGTAAGAAGTCTTGTCACCTTGTCGTCGTTGCGTCGTATAACTCTCTCGTAGGCTCTCTCCAAGCTCCGCATATTTTTACTCAAAACCTCTTCGTCTGTTTTGCGATTTTGCGATTATTTATACTTTTTATATACTACATATACACACTCGTTGCTCTAGGTTGAAACTGCCAAAAGCACTTACTAAACAAGAAAATGCCCCCTTCCACCAAGGTGAAGAAGGCGAGGGCCATGAGACAAATGAGACGAGGCATAGCCGAAGGTTCACGTATCGAACGCGCGAACGCGAAACCGGCCGGCAAGCCCTCTCACGGTAACAAAGGAGTCCAAACCGACAGAAGCGCCCAAGAGCCACCAAACTCGAAGGCGGGACTGAAGGTGAGGATCCTCCAACTAAACATGGGTAGGTCGAGGGCCGTCACAGACGAAACTCGATGTAGAATGGCCAAAACAGGGTTCGACCTCGCTTTAGTCCAAGAACCCTATGCGCCGAAAGGCACATTAACAGGGTTCGGACTTAGCTTTGGTACAATTACAGGTGCCAGGCCCGACCATACAACAGCGGCAGCTGTGGTTCACAGCTCTGGCACCTTAACGTACACAAGGGTCTCCCAGTTTTGTACTACCCATTGCGTCTGCTCCATGGTGAGCGGCGCATTTGGACACTTTTACGTGGTCAGTATATACTGCCAATTCAGGGACTCGATAGAGAGATACCTAGCGCAGTTACGACACATTCTATCCTCGCTAAAAGATCAAAAGATCTTAATAGCAATGGACGCGAATGCTAAGTCGTCCTGGTGGGGCTCGCCAGTAAATGATGGCAGGGCTCGAGTTCTCGAGGACTTTGTTCTGGAGCATGACCTGACTGTGATGAATCGAGAGGGGCATCCGGCCACCTGCGTAAGCTCGAGAGGTAAAACCTTTATCGATGTAACGCTGGCGACCAAGAGCCTCAAACCTTTCGTTACGGGATGGTCAGTAGAAGATTGGTCTACGAGCGATCATAGGCCAATCCATATCGTTGTTGACTTCGGAAGGCAACCCGTGCGTCTGCAAAGGGTACTAGAACCACGGTTCAATACCCGAAAAGCAGACTGGGAAGCCTTTCAAGAAGCCCTCAAGGCCGAAAAGTCGCGCCTCTCGGACATGCCGATCAACTCGGAAGACGATGTCGACAAATACGTCGACGCGTTAGAAGAGACGATCATCAAGGCATGTAAGAAGGCGATCCCCATGAAGAGGAGATTTTCTAAATCGTCCCCATGGTGGAATCCAAGGCTGACACATCTCAGAGGTAAAGTCAAGCGTCTAGAGCGCTTATGGCTAACTCAGAGCACAGGAAGCGGGACGACTAAGGTCAGGAGGAGACAACGAAGGCTCAGGAACACACTCTCCCTCATGCGGAGAGCTAAGACCGAATACAAGTCCGAGATTACGAGGTCCAAGAAAGAGAGCTGGAAACAGTTCGTCAGCCGGGAAAGCGAGAAAGACGTATGGAGTCTTCCATACAGGCTCGCTTCAGGCAAAGTACGAACGATGAAGGCTCTCAACACTGTAACAGGAGCTAAAGGATCCACAACAACTTGGAAAGAGACCTGTGACGCTTTACTAGACACTCTAGTGCCAGACGATGACGTATCGAAGGAGACAGACTTTCACGTTGAAAAACGCAGAGCCTGTCTCGGAGGGCTAGACTCCCAGGAGACACCTCCCTTCACCCGGCTTGAAATATTTCAAGCAATCTTTGACAACAAGAACGGGAAGAGTCCAGGCACGGACAGAGTGGAAGTAGAAGTGCTCAAGAAGTCATTACCATTGCTAGACGAAATCGACAAATTGTTCAATGCCTGTTTGAGGTATGGTGTCTTCCCTAAGAGATGGAAGGAAGGAATGCTAATCACTCTTTTGAAATCGCCTGACAGAGATGAGCAGGAAATGAAGTCTTACAGACCGATTTGCCTGCTCAGCGTCATGGGTAAAACCCTTGAACGCCTCATAATAAAAAGGCTTAAAGAACAGCAACAGGACGAGCCAGGGCCTACAGGTATCCAGACATCCGGAGATCAATTCGGATTCAAATCCGGATTGTCGACGGAGGATGCCATCATGAGGCTCAGGCAATTAGTCCAAAGTAGCGATAGTTCTTATGTGATGGCGTTCCCTCTAGACATCTCAGGGGCGTTCGACAACTTGTGGTGGCCGAGTCTCCTCAGTGAGCTCAAGAGTCGAAAGTGCCCAGCAAGTCTGTTTAATTTGCTCTCGAATTACCTTCAGGACCGAGAAGTCTGCATCAGAGCGGACTTCGAAGAGGTCCGAAAGAAGGTGAGCAAAGGATGCCCGCAGGGATCGATTTTCGGCCCAATCGGCTGGAATCTCGATTATGACACCTTACTTAGAGAGCTGCACAGGAACGGGTTTAACGCAATTGCGTACGCCGACGACATAATCACCTTAGTCGAAGGCGAAACCCGTACACAGCTCCAAGAACATGGCCAGAGAATGATGGACATTGTCGAAACCTGGTGCGAACAACACAAACTGGACATATCGATCCCGAAATCGGGTATGATATTATTGAAAGGACGACTCGATGCTCGTAAACCCCCAAAGGTTCAACTGAAGGGGCAAACGATCAAAATGCTAAAAGATATGAAGTACCTTGGTGTAACCTTTCAAGAAAGGTTCGGAGTAACGAAGCACATCCAAATCATCGAATCTAAGTGGTACGACCTACTTGGTCGCTTATCACAGATCTCTGGCGCGAATTGGGGGATGAAAAATAGATCCCTCAGCCTGGTGTACAAGTGCCTATTTACCCCCATAGTTGCATATGCAGCTGCTGGGTGGTGGAGCGATGTTGATACAGCTGGAAAGAAGAAGCTTGCATCTTTGCAAAGACGGACTCTTATCTGGCTTTCGAAAGCGTATAACACCGTCTCCCATGAGGCACTTCAGGTGATCTCTGCTGCTCTGCCCATCGACCTAGTGTTGAAGGAAAGAGCAGCTCATTACCACATCAGGCGGAGCAGATCCGTCCTCGTGAACGACGTGCGTATCGAAGTGGACCCCGACAGTAGAACATTCGAAAGTGACATCTCTGAAGCCAAAAGAAAAGTCCGTAAGGAACTTTTGAACGAGTGGCAGAGGAGATGGGACTCTACAGACAAGGGGTCTACCACACACAAGTTCATCCGCTCTGTACATGACAGGACTAGAAAGAGTTGGTTACGGCCGAACCACTACACATCGCAGTTCCTCACGGGACACGGGTCTTTTAAGTCTTATCTGCACCGTTTCGGGAGAAGCGAAGACCCGAGATGTAACTGTGGGCTCGAGCAAACTTCTGACCATATACTCTTTGACTGTCCCCGTGTAGCCAAGAGCAGACAACCACTCATCGATGCGGTTCACAGGTATGGCCACACGTGGCCATGTGATCCTTCGGTGTTGGTTGACCGCATAGAGATCTATCGGGCGTTTACCAAATTCGCCCGAGAATTCGTTCTCCCCTCAGATCGGAACTCCGAGGACGGTGACAGCGATGATTGCGAAGTTACTCCACCAACACCAAGTTGGAATGAAAGGGAAAGGTCGAATGTTTCTAGAAAGAGGCCACTTCCCTGGCAATCCAGAGTGAAGCCGTGTACTGTGAAGCTGGTTAGACTGTCTCATCAGGATCTCCAGTCCGTACATCGAGCTTGAAAGGCATCCCCAAAGCCGGGATCGCCTGTTTGAACCCGATTAAGGGAATCGTCAGAACCCTCGACTTCGAACGGCCTCGTGTGAACGACGAGAACAGAGGGTTCAGACACATCACAGAATGCAGAGGAATTTCTCCTACAAATTGCATTCTTATCGAACGTTAGGCCACCTACCGCAAAACCTCCCCGGGGATCCGGGGAGTAATAGGGAGGCATGTTTCGGCATGTCGAAAGTTGGACCAGGATGACTTTACTCTGGTACGCGGGGACTGGGTACGAGCCCCACGTCGACGTACCTCTGTGTCGAAAGTGAAACGTTGGCGTGTCCCAGGTGGGTTGGACTCTGCGTGGTATGTGGTTGCAAGCAGGCTTGACGGGTAAAGCATGGTTGACCCGGATGCCGCTTATGTTCGAAAGCGGAAGACGGCGGGGTGCTAAACACCGCCGCATCCCTACCGAGGATTACGGCTCTAGGCTAACCGTTAGGTCGAACGGAAACGGTGGGCTGTAGTAAGGAGCTTCGGTACACTAACTAGTTAGTGGCCTCTCATCGAGGTTAACCGATGCCATAGGGGCTCTCATGAGAGTCTCACTTTTCGATGGGGAAACTCTAGGCACCATCGCCGACGAATGAAACCGACGAGCTGTGGGGCTTGTTGACGAGGGCTCCGGGGCAGGAAATACTGCGGATTGATGCGGTGACACTGCCCTAAGGAAAGACTCTAGTACAGTCATAGAATACATGCCGGTTGGGCGAACAAAAATGGTCTCAAATTAAATGTAAATAAAACGAAGGTTATAATCCTGGGCAGTCAGGCGTATATTTCCCGTATAGATCTTAACACTGCCCCGAGAGTTAGAATTGAAAATGAATACTTGCAGTATGAAAGTGAGGTCAAGTCTCTGGGATTGTTCATATCGCCCACTTTGGATTGGTCAAAACAAGTTTTAGCAATTTCCAAACGGGTTCATGGAGTACTACACTCCTTAAGATACTATAGAAAAACTCTATCGCGTAAACTTAGGAAGAATCTGGTGGAGGCACTCATTTTCCCGCATTTTGATTATGCGTGCGCGGTTTATGATGATATTGACCAAACCAAAAATCTAAAGTTACAGAGATTATTAAATGCGTGCGTAAGATTTGTGAGGGGCGATTTGTGCAGATATGATCATGTGACGCCTCATAGGCTTGATCTAAAATGGCTGTCGGTCGAGTCCAGACGCTCCTATCTCATTGGATCATTAGCTTATAATATAATAATACACAACTCACCACCATACCTCGCTGTTCATTTCTCATTATTAAATAACCCAGTCACCAATCCTCGCACCTCATCACGTCATCCGCCTAAAGCACTCACCTACTTACCACCTCGCACAGAAGCCTTAAATAAATCGTTCGTCATTACATCATCCCGCATAATAAATTCCCTGCCCATCGACAACTTTATGAATTCTTCTCTAAATCATTTCAAACGTTCCCATTTCGATCATCTGTTTGGACTCGACCAGGCAGCTTGGTCCGACCGGGTAAATAATGAGCGAATAGTTTTGCGGTCCATCCCTCGTTTCCAAGCGGAGTAGAATAGTTTGTATATTGTAGTTAGCTTAGTTATTATATCAGTATTATTTTTGCGTTATGTAAATTTAAATTTATATTTTTACACTGCATATAACTTATGTATGGCGATCATTTGTATTTTATTTTATTTTAATTATTATGTTACAAAGCGTTAAAATTTCTTTTGTTAAACATTAAATTTTAATTTTATTTTAATTTTATTTTGTTTGTACATATATATTTTATTATTTTTGTTGCGTAGTTTTAAGGATTTTATTCATTGTTACTTTTAATTATTTGTACATATCAACTCAAATGTATTGCTGAAGTGCCTACGGGGTTTCTATCCCAAAAGGCCCAATAAACTAGATTCATTCATTCATTCATTCTGCGCGTGCCCGCCGAGCTATCTTTGCTTTCTCTCGGGTGCTGCGCGCTTCTTACCCGAGCATACTCACGTAGGGCTCTGCTGGTAGCCCTCGTCATAGACTTGATTTCCTTGTGGATATTGTTCTTGTTAAGAAAAAACTCCACTAGGGTGTCTATTTTCTCACGCAGACGGAGGAAAGCTCTGTCAGCGTCACTCGACATCCCAGTCGAGGGCAGGTCACACGTAGCATTTGATGCTACAGAGGCCGAGTGACCAAACTCCTCTGCACTTACCATTTTAACGGTGTAAGTTTGCCCCCCCCCAATATCCGCGGGACCAGCACTGACCACCGGGGCTTTCACCGGATCGGAATCAGTGGCGGGATTTGACAGGACTGCCATGCCCGCTTGGGGTTGTGTTGTTTTAACCTCATTATCCATAATTGGTTTAATTTCGGGGTGCCTTCCCCTATCTGGTTTTGGTTTGCCCCGAATATTTGATTTTTTCGGTACCATCCATATCTGGAAAGCATTGCCCTATCCACAACCTGGGGAGACACCACGATGCGGGACCAGCAAACCCGGCCCGGGTGTGTGGGTGCGTGCGTGTGCGCGCGCGTGTGTGTATGTGTGTGTGTGTGGATGGGTGTGTGTGGGCTTGCGTGCGCGTGTGTGTGTGCGGCAGAATATTTATTTAATATATATATATATATATATTTCAAAATTGTTTTTTCAAGAATAGATAATATATGTATTTTTTCCGTGCGTAAGAAAAAGTGGTGAATATAACTTAAAAGAATATGCATTAGTTTACTCATTCCTGATACAACTCATAAAATTTTTAAATGTGTACTCAATAATAATAACGAATCTAAAATTCAATGTAATGCTTTAAATACAGATGCAAAATTGTTTGAAGGTAAAATAAATATTAATCAAGTATATCATACACTTTTCCCGATATCCATATGATGATATATACAATGGGTTAAAAATTAAATACATTAGTTCTTGCATTTTTAAGATAATTCTATTATAAACAGTAATGGCAAAAGAAAATTCAAATTTTAACAGTGGCAATATAAAATACGAATTATATTTGAAAAGTTTTTCAAAAATTATTAATTTAGGAGCATTTTTCAATTAAAATTTCAAAGTTGTATGGATATATAAGTGAGTAATAATTTATATTTATATAAAACAATATTTTAAATAAACAAGTATGTATTTATTAGAAACAGAAGGTTATTTAAGGAATGAAATTGTTTATAATAATCAAAATAAATATATGGGCTTTGTAACTACAGAGAAAAATAAATTGGATATAATTATGGATTAAAACGCAAATTTTGAAAGAGGGTGCCTAATTACGAATTACGAGAGAAATGGAAGAAACAGGTTTTTATTTATATGCCGTTAAAATGTTATAAATTCTTTAAAATTAATACAAAAATTTATTTATTTATGAAGAAAATTTTATTACTCTAAAAGTACAAAATATTAATGACATTGAACTTTTGGCGATGACCCTTCGTCATTAAATAAATTAATTTTAGTAGGTAAAGTTCTATTTAGATCCGTTTAAAATAATCCAAAATTTTAATAAGTAGTTACTAAATACTACAATTTAATAAGTATATGCACTTTACTATTTTTGGTAAGTTAATTTTTCATTAACATTTATAATTATTAAAATATAAATTTAAGCTTTATAAGAATTCATATAGTTTAAAATTTGCAGTTAACATTTAATATGTCTCAATTTTTTAATTATTTTTATTCTGATTTCATTACATTAAATTTTATTAAAAACTTTTATTTATAAATTATAATCGTATTTAAAAAAAATTACATTTTTGGTATAATACGCAATGCACTATAACAGTACCTCCAAGGTGTTCTATGAATCTGTTTAATTTCTAAGGTATCCATGATAGTGAAAAAATAATAGAATTTATAACATTATTTTAAATAAATTTATTACGATAAACCTTTTTCGAAATAAAAAATAGGGGGTTGGCGCGCGAAGCGCGCAGGGGTACGAAGCCCTCTAATATATATTACGCGCTGTAACGGTAAGCGAGTTACCGATCAGGTAAGCAACACGAAAGAGGATACAGCGCGGAGCGCGCACGAACGCGCGAGAATCGTGCACGCCCAGCTGGGAGAGTAAAGAGAGAGAGTTCGCGCGCGATCGGCAACAACATCGTGTTGACAACGGCCGAGAGATTTTTATCGGGAAATAAGAGATTAAAGACTGGTGCATTTAGTGTGTGGGTGTGAAATTTTCTCCCCACCAACCTCCACGTCGGCGTGCAGAGCAGCACGTCTCACGGGCAGTGAAAAAAGCAAGCCAAGAGTCGACCGCCTTCCCGACCGTAGGAGTGAGAGAGAGAGAGAGATAAGCGCGAGGACAAGCTATCTCTCCTTTACCCAGTCGTTTCCCGCCGAGGCGCGATATTTAGACAAGCGGTAAGTGATGCACCACGTTTAGACCCGCGTGTCTACTTAAGATTTTGCGTCCCGATTTAACTGGTACGGTCCAGGTGAGGAAGCGTTCCTCCTTTTCCCCCTCTCGTGACAATACCCGCACGGATAGACAGGTCGGCGGTTCGCGGGAACCACTTCACGAGAGAAGGCGCGCGTGACGTAGGAAGTTAAATAGATTTTAACTAATTCTTTTCGCGCTGACCTCGGGGGTAGTCATCGGTACGACTCCCCGTAAATTGTTAAAGTTAATTTATAGTTAATTTGTTAATATTTAATTGTTTAGTTAATAAATTGACTCGGCGAGACAATCTTTCTCGCCGATTAACGTAAAATGTCGATTATTGATAGTGTTTTACCGGTTACTGTCCTATCCTACGAATACCGCCTTACGTTATCTACCTTATAATCTGCAAATAACGCCTGAAATGTACGAAAATTTACAATTTGTTACTTTTTTGATACATTTACGATGGCCATATAGATTCCGCTATGTATAAAGTATATGGTAAGACATTTATGTTTATCAACAACGCTATAATATATAAGTTATTTTGATGATTCAAGGTCACTTATTCGATAAATTAACAATAATTTGAAAAAACGTGTATTATGTAAAAAATACTGAGTTAAATAGCAACTATTCTCTTCACCTTTCTTCATATTTTGAGCATACATTATATTTGCAATAACATTCTGAAAAAAATTGGTTTTGTCATTTCTCCTGTAAATCTGGCCAATTATTTGACCAGGAATTCTGAAAGAGCATCAGAGTATCACAGAGTACATCAGAGTATGTGGAAGTAAAATTTTTTCAATGCCAATAACAAAAACCATCGCATTGTAAAGTCGCTAAAAAATTTGTACGCTTCAGCGCAGAAGTGAGATATTTTTTTCGTATTGTTCTTATAAACTATTAAAAATTTTTTTTTACTTTATCTATTGTTTAATGAAATTTATCTATTTTTAATTTATATTTTGCGATTATTAAAACTTAAAATGGTCTTAGCAATGAATGTCTTGGTCTGACTGTTTTAGCAACATACCCAAAATTTTCCTGATTTTTAAATTGATTATTTAAAAGTACAATGTTTGCGTTAAAAGTTTATGACTTATTTACTAATAATTAGCGTCTAATATTTGTTTACTCAAATATTATTAAAAAAATTATTATTTCTTAAAAAATCTAAACTATGCCCTTGTTTTTGTTTTAAGCTACCTGTATAAATTTTTTAGATTTTTAATTTAATATATTAATTTTAATATATATGTTAAAATGTGTAGATTCGTGTAATTTTAATCACTCTTAATCACTAACTGAACCTTAAATGAGTAATTTGTTGACTTTACTACTCTTTAAACCTCTCTTTAAACTCTTTAACCTTTAAACGATTAAACAACTAAAATTACTCTTCGAACAGTGCAAAATATAAAAATTACTCTTTACAATAGGGTAAAAAGTGAAAATTGTCCTTAAAAGAAAGAAGAAAGTGAAACTACTGCTCTATTGAAAAGTATAAACTAATATAATCTGAATGGACTTCCCAGTTACTCGAATATTGTTTCTTAATATTGTACTATTTCTTTCCAATCACTGGAGCTGTAGTGAATTTTATCATGTTTAAACAATTATTACTTTATATCCACTGTACTGGAATCACTGGGAAGTCTATTGAGATTATACGCAAGCTATCTTATATATGTAAAGTTTCTATTTTACTTCATGAATATTTGCTCTTAAGAGACTTTGTGGGAAATAAATAAAACCAAAACAAATCAATTGATGACAATGCATCACATATGATAGTTTGCGTAAAATCTGAATGGACTTCTCAGTTACTTGAGTAATATAATAATTGTACTATTCATTTTCAATGACTGGGGTTGTAGTGAATTTTATCATATTTAAACAATTACTTATTTATATCCACTATACTGGAGTCACTGGGAAGTCTATTGAGAAATAATAAAATGAAATGTTTATCAAGTTATATATAACCAAAAAAAAAAATTGGTTGACAGTTACAGATAAATATACAGTAGCTCCCTCTCGCTGTCATGTCTGAAATTCTGCGCCTGCCAATCGTTGGGAGCTCTCTACGCGTTCTTTGACCGGCTGGCACGCAACGCTGTCTTTCTATCTCACACATCTCCCATATCGCTATCGCTTTTCGATTTCTATAGATATATATATATATATATATATATATATATATATATACATAAGGAGACGAAAAAAAGGAAGAAGCAAAAATTGAGAAAAGGAGTTCAGCCAAAACTTGAATGAATTCGGACAATACTTGTTGTACAGTAAAAAAGAGTAAATAAGGAACGTAATGCGTGATCAATAACGCAAATAAATAATGTAATAATGTAGCGGTTAGAAAAGTAAAAAACTGAGGGGCTAGTTAGCTGTATATAATGGCTCTCGCGCTATACTTGCGTCAGGCGCTATCGCGCCTTTTGATATTTCTACCATTTTGGGACCTAATAATATTTACAAAAGTCCGCATTTTAAGCCAGATTAGACATTGAAATTCTCACTTTTCCATAGTTATACGGACTTTACTTTACTACCTATTCTACCTATTGTCGCACTTTATCCGCAAATCAGCGGATTGGAATGTATTGGGGCTTATTTTCGAGCTAATTAAATTATTTATCGTCTAACAAGGAGAGGTCACACTCTCTGGAAAAGGGATCCTTACCAAACTCAAGGATATAATTTCTACTATAAAATCATGCAGAAAGCCGGAGTTTTAGTGTCCAATGCCCATTTTTAATATAGATATAAGCAAATAATGAAAAATCTCGCCGAAAAAACCGTTGAGTCTGAACGCTTATAACTCAGAAACAATTAAAGATGTACATATAAACTAAATTTTAAAAGAAAGCTGAGGTCGAGTAGATACGTTTTGAAAAAAGGAAGCTCAAATATTTTAATATGGTCAAATGTTATGGGAGAAATAAGAATTAACCAAAATTTTATCGAAAATTTAAAGTTACAATTTAATGATTTTTTTAGTCCAAAATTTCGTCTAATTCTTATTTCTCCCATAACTTTTGACCATATTAAAATATTAGAACTTCCTTTTTTTTTAAAACGTATCTACTCGATCTCAGCTTTCTTTCAAAATTTAGTTTATACGTACATCTTTAATTGTTTCTGAGTTATAAGCATTCAAACTCAACGGTTTTTTTAGCGAGATTTTTCATTATTTGCTTATATTTATCGTAAAAATGGCCATTGGACACTAAAACTCGGGCTTTCTGCATGATTTTATAGTAGAAATTATATCCTAGAGTTTGGTAAGGATCCGTTTTCCAGAGGGTGTGACCTCTCCTTGTAAGTGGAACATAATTTTAAAAATGTCGACACAAAAAAGAAATGGTTTTAAAATAGCTGATTTTTATGAAAATTTTCAAATTTTTGGAGTCAATTTTTTTGTGTAGACACTTCTGTAATTATGTTCTGCTTAGACGATTAGCTTGAAAATGAGCCCCAACACATCCCAATCCGATGATCTGGTCTGGGGATAAAGTGCGACAATGGGTAGAATAGGTAGTATGTAATGTAAACAACTGATAACTACGGTAAAAATGAGAATTTTATTGTCTAATCAGGCGTAAAATACTGATTTTTGTAAATATTTTTATGTTCCAAAATACTAGCAATATATAATTTTTCAATTAAATTTTGTAATCGAAAAACCATAAAATTCTTTTTAGGTGCTTAACATTGTCTTGTCCCCTTAATTAAAAATTATTTAATTAATTCAATAGTATTTAATAGAATAGTAATTCTGTTATTTTACATAAATTAAATTCAAACAAAAAATCTATGTCTTGGAAAATATATTAATTGTAAAAATTACAATAAAAGAAACCATTAACAATACGAACGCGAAGGGCGAGCTATATTCGGTCATGCTTTATATATGCGCAACCTCAGAATAGAAATTTACCGCAAAACGCGCGGGCAGTTGGCGTACAGGATGGATCCGCGTGTCTGGTTTAGCTTATTAACATTGATCAAATTTGAATTTATTTTCGTGCTATTCAATGTCTATTAAAAATGAACCAGTGAAAAATATAATAAAATCGCATTTACCTTCTTATAACAGAAATTAAATGTAACAGAAATTTGTTGTAAATCAGGAGAAAATGTTAAAAAGCTACCGAATCTATAGGAATTTTGAAGTTTACTGTACTGGAAAGCTGTAAACATTATTTGAAAGTTTTGAGCTTATGATTATTGTATTAAGTGCTAGGAAAATGGGTGAAAAAGCGTTTCATCACAAGGAAAAAAATGTTCCATGAATATCTCAAAAAGTTATTATCCTATTTGGCTGAAACTTTGAAGAAGGTGCTGATTCTATTTCCAGTGACATCGGTATAACCATATTATAGTTATAACAAAATTTACATTTCTCTAAAAAACTACTTTCTTTCATTCTCCGTACAATATCTCGAAATAGACAACTTCTACAAAAAAATGTAAAGACATAAAATGTTCGTATTAAAAGAACACAACTTTTTCCTATTTAACATAGTACATGATTACCACTATTTTTGGCGCTAGGAACTCGCAAAGACGCAAATGTC
Organism: Theocolax elegans; assembly: GCA_026168455.1. Classification (NCBI taxonomy): domain Eukaryota; kingdom Metazoa; phylum Arthropoda; class Insecta; order Hymenoptera; family Cerocephalidae; genus Theocolax; species Theocolax elegans. Next base: position 37,260,009 of record CM047428.1, read on the forward strand.
ATAAATTTGAAAATTAAAAACATCGTTGTTCCACAAATATCTCAAAAAGTTATTAACCGATTTGGCTGAAACTTGCAGGGTAGTTTTCTCTACTCTCGAGAAGGTGCTGGTTCTATTTCCAGTATCATCGATGAACCCATATTTAGGCTATAACAAAGTTTACATTTCTCTAAAAACGGTTTACATTCATTCTCTGTACAATATCTCAAAATATACAAATCCTAGCGAAAAACTTACTATTGACAAAATGTTTGTATTAAAAAGATACAACTTTTTTCTATGTAACATAGTATATGTTTTCCACTATTTTTGGCGGTAAAGACTCGCAAAGACGCAGATGTCATAAATTTGAAAATTAAAAACGTCGATGTTTGACAAATATTCCGAAAGGTTTTGAATCCATTTGCCTCAAATTTTGAGAATAGTTTTCTTAGCCCTTGGAAAGGTGGTCCTTCTATTTCCAGCCGCTCTGGTGAAGCCGTAATTAAGCAATTAGTGTTGAAAGCAGCAAATGATGAAACTAGAATTATTCGGAATTCTGTAAAAGAAAAGAAAACGAGCATTATGAATAAAAGATCAAATAATTGCCCGAAATACATTTCAAATCAAGGAACCCAAAAAAAACTAACACCGGATTCCTAAATTTTAAAACAGTTTAAAATTTGTATTCAAGTTTTCGAGGATGTTTAATAAGATTTTTGGAAGTAATCTTATACAGCATCTACACCACCTTTTGCTTTTGACAAGTATCCACTACCTTATCCAACTGCACCTAGATTGCATGACGAAGTCATTTTATTAATTTAAATAATAATGTATTAAAAATTTTAAATTATAAATTTACTCTATATTGGCAACGATAAAGAAATCTAGTTTTTTTTAAATCAAAAAATAAATATAGTTTATTATACATTCTATAGTAAAACTTAAGAACTAAATTTTGAAAATTAGTATTCAATTAATGTTATATATAAAAAGAAAGATCAAAATTTAATCAAATCGAAGATAGTATATTACAATAGAATATAAAATAATATGTACACACATTACAAGAATAATAATCTGCCAAAATTTAAACTTAATGACATTCTTGCTTCATATAATTAAAAATAAATTTTAATAGTTTGATAAAGAATATATTATACAGTTTAATACCTTGTGTCAGGCATTTTAACAGCATGGGTGCACTTTTCGATAACCTTTATATACATTGTCATTCGAAGCGTAAGCGGCAGCTTGCCAGGCAACATCGATCTTTGCAAGCTCTCTACCAGAGATACCTTCAGTCATATCTGCGATTTTACATAAAGAAGGACATAGTCAAACTATGCGAGTTTGAACCTGCGTTTTCCTTCATTACTAAAACAGAATGTAATAAGGATTTGTAAAAGTAAAGCTTATAAGTCGTTAACGTTCTTCTCGTTCAAGTAACAAGAAATCGACCATTTCGTTGAGTCGATCGTTTACTGACCAATCAAATTATTCGGGCGTTCGTTTATGTGTTCACTTGATTGTTTTCGTAAGAATGCTTCATCCTCATAGATGAGTAATAGTAAACCTCGTCGCGATCAAGGGGTGCCTCCACCTTTCAGGGTTTCGTAATCCATTCCAGAAGGTTCGGCAAATTTCTTTACAAACATTGTTTTATCTAAAGATAGAAAAAAATGATTGAAAATTGTGCATAAACAATAAATAAAAATCTCCTTAAAAGTTAATTAAGCATTTTAAAATTTATATTTTTTCGATTTTTCTACAAAATTTTTTTTGTAAGATGGTGAATATATTAATTTATTATTAATCTTATTTAATTCTTATTATTTATTCAGTTATTGATTTGATCGATTAGAATATATATGAAAGAAGGCAGATACAAATGTTGCTTAGATAAAAAAAACTTTGGCTTTTGTGAGTAATATAATGCAGTGCATAATAATCACAAATTGACTCATTTAAATATACATATCTGGTTTTAATATGTTCATTTACATTAAAAATATAATTAAATTATTATAATGGAAAAATTGATAAATATATTTTGTTCTGTTTTATTTTAATAAGTATTGATATTCAATATACTATTTTTCATAAACCACAAATTATGATTCTACAAATTTTTAACACACATCAAAAAGAAACATCAAAAATAAACAAATACAAAAATAAATATTATTATAATAAATATAATTTAATAATATAATGTAATATATAATAATAATAGGAATATAATATAATATAATATAATATTAACAAATATACTTACCCATTATTCATCCAATATTGCGGTCCGCCATTTAATTTAAAAATACATATGTAATGAACCGGAAAAATTTTTGTTTCTATTATATATTAAGTTTCTATTATTTCATTAACAAATTCGTCTGGGAAATTGAATTATTTCATTTTTATCAAAAAGAAAATAGATTCAGAGTATCGATACAAATTTTCTCAGTATTACAAGTTTACTTATAGATAGCCCAAACAAATAATGTCCTCTCTTACTTTGAAAGTTCCTACGATAAACTCTAACATGAAAATATTATATAAGCATGTGTTATACAATATTTCAAATTCTAATAAACAACTATTTTATTTTTTATGTATATCTCTATGTTTGCAAATATTTATACAGTTAAATAATAAATTATACACAAAATTTACACTTTTATTTTAAAAAAATTTCATTGAAATAAATGATTAATTATTTAAAAATCAATATTACATTATTAAAAATAAATACTTAAAATCTTCTTAACCTATAAATGTTTGCAAACATATATTATTATGTATATTTTAACAAGCTAAAGATTTGTTTTTATATCTTTTAAATATATTTATTATAACTACTTATACATGTATATAGTTTCTTGTATGTACATATATACATATATATATATATATATATCAAAAGGCGCGATAGCGCCTGCACGCAAGTATGCAGGCGCGTAAGCCCTTATTATACAGCTAACTAACCCCTCAGATTTTTTATATTTTCGTACATTTAAAATTATACTATCTATTTATGCAATTACAAATCCCACATCTATTTTTTATATAAGTTTTCACTTTACAATAAATCCGGTTTGAATTCATAAGTGCATAGTGGAGAAATTCGATGTTATTAAAGTTGCTTGCTGAATTCCGATTCTCGAATTTTTGCTATTTCCACTTTCTTTTTCATTCGATGGCAACAAAAAGAGATAGCGTCATAGGAGATGCAAAAGATAGAAAGAGACGAAATTTTTTCCATCCCGTGAGAGAACGCCTACAGAGGTAAAAACTGTTAGCAAGTTGTTTGAGAAGTGGCCGCAAAGAGATATACATATATATATATCTCTATAATATATAAATATTTCGCCGCCGCCGCCGCCGTGTCTAAGAATTCAGAATTCAACATATATATATATGTCATATATATATGTTATATCTCTTTATAATATATAAATATTTCGCCGCCGCCGCCGCCTCCGCCGTGTCTAAGAATTCAGAATTCAACATATATATATATATGTCATATATATGTTATATATATATGTCATTTATATGTTATATATATGTCATAAATATGATATATATATGTATGTCATATATATATAAGTGTGTGTGTGCGTGTGCGTGCGTGCGTGTGTGTGTGTGTGCGTGTGTGTGCATATGTGTGTGTGTGTGTGTGTGTGTGTGTGTGTGTGTGTGTGTGTGTGTGTGCGCGCGTGTGCCAAAAAAAGTTGTGAATATAACTTGAAAGAACGTGTATTAGTTTACTTATTCCTCATAAAATTCATAAAATAAAAACGTACCTAAAATTTAATATATTGTTTTTAAAAATATGCACAATTTATCGAAGATAAAATAAATATTAATCAAGTATAACATACACTTTTTAAATATCTATATGTGAAATATACAATAAATCTATATTATATTAAGCTGCTTCCATCAAAAACCTTTCTCCCTTTCTGTGACGTCAATCTATTTGTATGACGTAATTGTCGAAGTGACGATATTTTTTGATAAATAGATGTATCACATGTTTTTTGACGCACTGTTGGGGGTTAATGTTTTTAGTTGCTTTTTTAAAAGGGGTAAAATTTGAAGGGTGAAGGGGTGGTGGTATGGGGTGTACCCTGACCACCTAGACATCGTCTTCAGGAAGTGACAATTTTTTTTGCATATTCAAGCAGGGTGGCACACTACTTACCAGTAGACGATGTCCAGATGACCCGGAGGTCACCCTGACCACCTGGACATCGTCTTCAGGAAGTGACAATTTTTTTGCATATTCAAGCAGGGTGGCATACTACTTACCAGTAGACGATGTCCAGATGACCCGGAGGTCACCCTGACCACCTGGACATCGTCTTCAGGAAGTGACAATTTTTTTTTGCATATTTAAGCAGGGTGGTACACTACTTACCAGTAGACGATGTCCAGATGACCCGGAGGTCACCCTGACCACCTGGACATCGTCTTCAGGAAGTGACAATTTTTTTTGCATGTTCAAGCAGGGTGGTACACTACTTACCAGTAGACGATGTCCAGATGACCCGGAGGTCACCCTGACCACCTGGACATCGTCTTCAGGAAGTGACAATTTTTTTTGCAAATTCAAGCAGGGTGGCACACTACATACCAGTAGACGATGTCCAGATGTCACGGAGGTCACCCTGACCACCTGGACATCGTCTTCAGGAAGTGACAATTTTTTTTGCATATTCAAGCAGGGTGATACACTACTTACCAGTAGACGATGTCCAGATGACCCGGAGGTCACCCTGACCACCTGGACATCGTCTTCAGGAAGTGACAATTTTTTTTGCATATTCAAGCAGGGTGGCACACTACATACCAGTAGACGATGTCCAGATGACCCGGAGGTCACCCTGACCACCTGGACATCGTCTTCAGGAAGTGACAATTTTTTTTGCATATTTAAGCAGGGTGGTACACTACTTACCAGTAGACGATGTCCATATGACCCGGAGGTCACCCTGACCACCTGGACATTGTCTTCAGGAGAGTGACAATTTTTTTGCATATTCAAGCAGGGTGATACACTACTTACCAGTAGACGATGTCCAGATGACCCGGAGGTCACCCTGACCACCTGGACATCGTCTTCAGGAAGTGACAATTTTTTTTTGCATATTCAGCAGGGTGGCACACGACATACCAGTAGACGATGTCCAGATGACCGGAGGTCACCCTGACCACCTGGACATCGTCTTCAGGAAGTGACAATTTTTTTTTGCATATTTAAGCAGGGTGGCTACACTACTACCAGTAGACGATGTCCATATGCACGGATGCGGAGGTCACCCTGACCACCTGGACATTGTCTTCAGGAAGTGACAATTTTTTTTGCATATTCAAGCAGGGTGGTACACTACTTACCAGTAGACGATGTCCAGATGACCCGGAGGTCACCCTGACCACCTGGACATCGTCTTCAGGAAGTGACAATTTTTTTTGCATATTCAAGCAGGGTGGCACACTACATACCAGTAGACGATGTCCAGATGACCGGGAGGTCACCCTGACCACCTGGACATCGTCTTCAGGAAGTGACAATTTTTTTTGCATATTCAAGCAGGGTGGCACACTACTTACCAGTAGACGATGTCCAGATGACCCGGAGGTCACCCTGACCACCTGGACATCGTCTTCAGGAAGTGACAATTTTTTTTGCATATTCAAGCAGGGTGGCACACTACTTACCAGTAGACGATGTCCAGATGACCCGGAGGTCACCCTGACCACCTGGACATCGTCTTCAGGAAGTGACAATTTTTTTTGCATATTCAAGCAGGGTGGCATACTACTTACCAGTAGACGATGTCCAGATGACCCGGAGGTCACCCTGACCACCTGGACATCGTCTTCAGGAAGTGACAATTTTTTTTTGCATATTTAAGCTGGGTGGTACACTACTTACCAGTAGACGATGTCCAGATGACCCGGAGGTCACCCTGACCACCTGGACATCGTCTTCAGGAAGTGACAATTTTTTTACATATTCAAGCAGGTTGGCAATTCAGAAACTTTTAAAGGACGATTTCATTTCTAAAATCTCGGTAGTCTAAAGGTTAAAATGTAAAGTTTCCAAACCGAAAATATAAAAATGTGATTTGTGTTAATAGTACTTTGAGTAATAAATACCAAATACACTATAATTTTTTTTCCTTGAATGAGAATAGATTACAATCTTGTTTCAAAACTTTCTTTTCTAAAAAATGCAAGGTTAAGAAAATACTCATTAGGTATAAAGGAATAGATACATTCCGACCCAGACAGCACTTCATATTGCAGCGATATTGTTGGAATAATGTCATATTGCTACAATATTGTCAACATACATTGTCTGATTTTAGTATTTCATTAATTAATGAACGCATTAATGAAGATAATAATTTAAGCTAAAGAATTGTTGTATTGTCTTATGTTTTGACGAAAATTCGTACTATATTTCGAATTACCTATAACCAAATTTTTTAATTCTTTTGGATTTGTGGGTGCAAATCATCTAACGCGCACAATTGTGTAATAGTGAAATATATCCCATTATATCCTATTATAAAATTGAGTAAGCGCTCGAATCGAAGATCTCGAATCTCGGTCTCAAACATTAAAAAACTCGAAAATCAATTGAAAAACAAAACATCGGCGCGCGTAGCGCGCCCAAATCCACTAGTCATATATAAAATTACGAATAATATATTCTAAGTACAATATATGTAATTTAATGTAAGTCAGCCGTGAAACTTGATAAAAGTTGATTTTATTGCCAAGTTTAAGTTGCTTAAAGTTTGAAATATAACGTCCCCTGGCTGTAAGAAGGCCATAATCGTATATTAACTGGTGCGATTATAGGCGTATTTCTTTATTTCAAAAACGGGTTCAAAACTTAATTGTTCATTTTGATAACCACAATTACAATTAAGTTGAAAATCTGAACATTTACTGATTTTTGAAGTGCACTGAACTTGCTGAACTTTGTAACAAACTTGTTATTAATAATAGCTGTGTTATGATTAATGTCTTTAAAATTAATTGTAAACATAAAACATTTTTCTGACCAGGTGAAATTGTTAACTTTTGGTTTACTTTAGAGGTAAAAATTTCATTTTTAGTATTTCATGATGTTAAGCAAAAATACGGGCATGTTTTTGTGGTAATTCAGCGGTTACCTTTTTTAATGTAATATCTCTGGTAGAGTATAATTGGAAAACTAATAAATTTTTAAAACTAATTCATAGAGTAAATTTCAGATAAAGTAACTACATAAAAACAGTATTATTCCGATGTGGAAATTTTGAATGTTAACGTAATAAAATTCAAAAAACAATCTATGTAATCTCCCCTGGCATGTAACATCCCCTGTCCAAATTTCTTTTATAACAAATAATCGATGCTGATCATTACATGCTTTACTGTTTTGACTAAAAATAAACATTATTTCTTAACAATTGTTTTCTCCATTCAAAGGAACTATGCGAGTCCATCAATGGAAATGGAGTAGATGTGAGCCCCAAAAAATTAATTTTAATGAAGTAAGTTGTTACGAATGTAATTTGAATAGACAATGTGAACATTATCAATTAGGGTCGATCTCGTACGAAAATAAAACTCAGAAAAAGAGTAAAATTGTTATTTAAGATAAAAGAAGTCACTACTAAAAGAAATAATAAAAATATATAATTTATATTACAAATATAAAAATTATGTTAAATTGATTATATGGAAACATTGCATATATTTTATAAATGGAAGAATTTGTTAATTAATTTTTTTTTGTTATTATCAATTAGGTATAGTTATATTCAATGTATACTCCATAAAATATGTTTATTAAAATTTTCTATCCCTATTACAAAATCTCACGTGAGAAATTGATTTTTTATTATTTAGCAAATTTAAACACCTCTCCAATTGAAATATCACACGAGATTTTGGCATGAAATCTCACTTGAGATTTAACGTGAGATTTTGTATTAGGGATGTATTCAAGATGTTTATGTTTTATATATCAAAATATATGTAATTCCCCTGGAATGTAAAAATTAAAAATCTTCAATACGTTGAGTAAATCAACTGATCCTGTATGCCCACTGTAAACAGGTACTCTAGAAACTGTAATTGGTCCAGAGAAACCAAAAATATATAATTTTTTTCATTTTGTGTTCTTGCATATCACAACGATAAATGTTCACGTTAGATGATTTTCACCCATGTAGGATTGTCAGGTAGCATTACTTTACCCATTTGGCAACAACTTGAAAATAATTTATTTTTATTATATTCACATGAAAAATGTTTTGCATGGCAATAATTACAAATTTCAGACATTGTACCTAAATAATTTTCAATTATTAAAGATTCATTAAAATAATTATTTGCTATTTTACCATCATACATATTATTTTTATTTTTTTTGTTTACTCTTAAGTTCTGCAATAACATCTAATTTTTTTTTTTAATGAGGAGTAGCATTTTCATTTATTGACTCATTATCATGAACTTGAATTTTTTAAAAAGTGTTAAACTAGGGTAAGGTGGGGGAATTAAAGGAGGATGGGTAGTTGACCTAGAGGTCATCCTGACCACCTGGACATCGTCCTCGGGAAGTGACATAATTTTTTTGTTTTATAATTTTTTTGTTTAATTTCATTTTCCCTCTGCGATTACAGGCTTGGGACTGACATATATTGTTCATATATTTTGTTCAGTTCATATATTTTGTTCAATATATATTGTTCATTTATTTTGAAATTTTGAGTGCTACTCTTTAAAGATGTTGCTTATATGTATATTTGTAAATATTTGAATTAAGTGTGCACTTTAGATATGATTTTTTTTATTAATTAATTTATTTTTAACGCTTTGTTAAAAACTTAGCAATATTAGCGCTACGCTTTAAAGGTGCTGCTTCAATTTTTGAATTGTTCTATTGATGATTCATTTTAAAATTTTGAGCGCTACTCTTTAAAGGTGCTGCTTATATGTATATTTGTAAATATTTGAATTAAGTGTGCACTTTAGATATGATTTTCTTTATTAATTAATTTATATTCAATCCGTACCCCGTTACAATATACATATTTTTAAATTGTTTTTTCAAGAATACATAATATATGTATTTTTTCCGTGCGCAAAAAAAAAGTTGTGAACATAACATGAAAGAATGTGTATTTGTTTACTCATTCTTGATAAAACTCATAAAATTTTTAAACGTATACTCAATAGTAATAACGGATCTAAAATTCAATGTAATGCTTTAAATACAGATGTAAAATTGTTTGAAGATGAAATAAATATTAATCAAGTATAACATACACTTTTCCAAATATCCATATGATATATACAATGGGTTAAAAATTAAATATATTAATTATTGCATTTTTAAGATTATTCTATTATAAACAATTAAATATATTAATTATTGCATTTTTAAGATAATTCTATTTTTATACTCATTTATATTTTAATTACACCTTTTTATAAGTAATTTATACTCCATAATAGTTTTCTGCAATTGAAAGTACTCAAATCAAAAACACCTTTCAAAAAGGTGTCAAAACCCGCAAGTATATGTGTTATTCTAATCAAACTTTGAAAATTGTTATCTGATAAATAAAATTGTTATCTGTCTGATAAATTTTAAAGTATAAGATAAAAATATCTTTGATTCTAATTCCCATATTTTCTCTACTTATTTATATTTTTATTACACCTTTTCTATATGTAACTTATATTCCATAATATTTTTCTGCAATTGAAAGTATTCAATTCGAAAACACCTTCCAAGAAGGTGTCAAAACCCGCAAGTATTGTGCTATTCTAATCAAACTTTGAAAATTGTTATCTGATAAATAAATAATTTTAATTTCTAACTACCTTATTTTATCTATTTCTTTGAATTTTAATGAAACATTTTTATAAATATTACGAAAATTTCGTATAAAAAATTTCTGCAATTGAAAGAATTGAAATCAAACTGAAATCGACAAGTATTTTGAATCGTACCATAAATTTATATTTTATATAAACATTTTTATACATATTACTTAAACTTCGTAAAAAGTTTCTGCAATTGAAAGCACTGAAATCAAACTGTAATCGACAAGTATTTTGAACCATGCAAAAATTTCTACCAATCTGAATACAGATTTTTTTATATGAAAAGTATCTTACACTATTATTTTTCATTTCTGGACCTCACATGTTTTACAGTAATAAATAAATAATATTCTAATGATATTAATTTGTGCAAAATTAATTTCTGCAATACTAATAAAATGGACATTTCTTTTTTATTCTTTTAAATAATAAAATAATACTTGCACCACCGTTGGTTAAACGCTTCATATATGTGTTAATTCCGACTATATTAACTGATGTTACATTTTATAAATAATTACATACATCTTAGCTTTTATCTTATTAATTAATTAATTAATTGGTAAAATCATGTAGATTGTATATCCTTAGTTAAGTGAAATAATAATTATTTTACATAACTACTAAGAAAAACTTGCTAATCAGCGACGGAGGTCATACGATGTCTTGGTGAAGAAAGCACTTGTTGAAAATACAGTCGCTAGTGGTGCTTGTATCAATCGGGCGGGACCGGGAATCAAACCTGGGACCTCCAGATTACGAGTCCGTCGCCCTACCGACCAAGCCATCGCAGGCCTCTTTTAGGAACTTTATTAGATAAAAATAATGATGTCTATTTTATCATTGGTGATGTAGGATATTAAAATTGCCAGATAGTATTGCAATATTTATATATTATTACTCATTGCAGTTTCTTCACGGTATTATATACTTTCATAAATGTAAAGGAATACATTAGTAAGTCGGAATTAACACATATATGAAGCGTTTAACCAACGGTGGTGCAAGTATTATTTTATTATTTAAAAGAATAAAAAAGAAATGTCCATTTTATTAGTATTGCAGAAATTAATTTTGCACAAATTAATATCATTAGAATATTATTTATTTATTACTGTAAAACATGTGAGGTCCAGAAATGAAAAATAATAGTGTAAGATACTTTTCATATAAAAAAATCTGTATTCAGATTGGTAGAAATTTTTGCATGGTTCAAAATACTTGTCGATTACAGTTTGATTTCAGTGCTTTCAATTGCAGAAACTTTTTACGAAGTTTAAGTAATATGTATAAAAATGTTTATATAAAATATAAATTTATGGTACGATTCAAAATACTTGTCGATTTCAGTTTGATTTCAATTCTTTCAATTGCAGAAATTTTTTATACGAAATTTTCGTAATATTTATAAAAATGTTTCATTAAAATTCAAAGAAATAGATAAAATAAGGTAGTTAGAAATTAAAATTATTTATTTATCAGATAACAATTTTCAAAGTTTGATTAGAATAGCACAATACTTGCGGGTTTTGACACCTTCTTGGAAGGTGTTTTCGAATTGAATACTTTCAATTGCAGAAAAATATTATGGAATATAATATAAGTATTCATTAATACCTTACAACACCTAACCTTTATTATTAATTCGAATTTTTATTGATTTTTTTTTTCAAAACCTTTTGTAAGATAGAAATTTCTTTTCTATCTTACTATTTTATACATTTTTGATTATTAATTGTGTTAAGTACTATTGTTTAATTGTAATCGTAAAAAAAAAAAAATAAAAAAAAATAAAGTGTAAAAGAATTGTGAGCTGTATTTGGACAATTGTAAGTTACAATTAATACAACAATTTTAAAACTAACATTTCAGTATTTTTGTATATTTCCATTTTTTTTTCATATATCAATCCTGTAGTAAGAATAACTTGCTGTAGATATGCGAATTATTTCTATCCTTTGTTTTAAGCACCGTCAACAATAGAAAACGCTGTAGATCTGCATTTTCTATTCGCCGCTGCTTATACGTGTCAAACACGCTTTGGCTCTGCGCATTTGACACTTCATTTTTTTTCTCTCTCTCTCCCATTACTTTATGTTGCAGCTTTTTCCTCGTGTTCGTAAGCATCACCTGTAAAGCAGAGAAGACGCCCCTCCTGGCGTCCCCTCTCTCTCTAGACGCGTGCCTACTGCTTGCATTGGGGAAAATCCATACGCTGAGTACGAGCCCTTCCTGGCATCGACTCTCTCTCTCTTTCTCTCTCTCTCATCTCTTTCTCTCTCTCTCTCTCTCCCTCTCTCTCGGTCCACAACGCTCGGCTCCGTAGAACCGATCCGCCGCTCGTAGCTCAGAAGCGGCCATATTGGGCCCGCTTCCCCCGCCAGCTCGGCGCACGCGCATCCTAGTGTCCACGCGTCGAGTTGAACAGTAGCCCCTCCCGGCATACTGTCTCTCTCTCTCTCTCTCTTTCTAGCGCGTTGCTTGCCGACGCATAGCTCGCATAGAGAGAAAAGCCCTTCCTGGCACCTCCCAAGTTAGTTCTTTATTTCTCTCACTTCAATAATGCACTTACGCTGTGGATCTGCGTGTATGTTTTGGTAGCAAGTAGAAAACTTTGTACCCTTGTAATCGTGTACATCCCATACCGATATATACATATACATGTCATTCCCTATCTTTATGGTAAATAGAAGAAGCTTTATTAGATCTGCTTCAACTATTTAGTATAACTCCTAAAAAATTAATTTAGCTTTAGTTCTGCGAAATTAATCATTATATTAAACTCTCCATCCTTTATTTCCATTGTCTCACCGTCAATAATAAAGAACGCTGTAGATCTGCATTTTCTATTATTCGTCGGCTAAGACGCATTAAACACGCTTTAGATCTGCGTGTTTACCCTTCCCTTTTTCTTGACACTAGTAGAAGATGCCGTAGATCTGCATTTTCTGCTAGCTGTCAAAATCCCACGTCTCGAACACGCTTTAGCTCTGCGTTTTCGAGCGTTGCGAGCCTCTTCATATACATACATACATACATATATATATATATATATATATATATATATATATATACACAATATTTGCATGCTTAATATATTATATATCTATACTCGCATCTACGCGCATATAGACATATAATAAATATATACATATAATTTTATGATTATTAATGTATAAATTTAACTGGGTTGTCGTGGCCCGTACGTTTTTTCCTGAAAGTTTTCAAATCTCCCTTCTCTACGACGATTTACGCTGTTGACCTGCGAAAATCGGAGTATCCGAGTGGATGTGCTTTAGTTCTGCACCCCCATCCAAGACAACCTTAATTCACTGATTGTTTCTCTCATGAAATTTGGAGCTGTCGATCTGCTCGATTTTAAGGTAGAAACAATTTGAAGTGAAAACTTAAATTATTCAACAAGTTGCTTTTGATCTGCAATTGGGAAAAATAATTTAAGTTATTCCGTTTTAGTTACCTTACAATTCGCTTTAGATCTGCGAATCTTTAATTCCCGTCCCACGACTTAGTTAAATTCTCGGTTACGTCCCTCCTTCCCAGTACAATTAATTATACATTATATTATTATACATTATAAAATAATACGTTTTTAAATGCAAATATTACTTACCCATTATTCATCCAATATTGCGGTCCATCGTTTAATTTAAAATTACACAGAAGAAATAAATTTTGAAGTGTAACCACGACATTTGAAGGGCCAAAACCCTTTAAAATAAAAGTTTAAAATATTTAAATAATTATATTGTTATAAAATTGTATATAAATAATATATGTACAGGTAATTCCATACTAAATCAGCAAATGAAAATTTAAAAATTATTGATATTCTGCTAAACAACTTCTTTTTAAACCTAGAATATGTAAAAAAATTTTAGATGCTTTACTTAGATATGACAAAAGTTATTAATACCAAAAAACACGTATTTTGCTGTTTTGCACTTATATGACTAATTTTCATGACTTTATAACTCAAAATACAAGCACCCTACAAAAGAAATGATACATACCTATAAGATTGGAAATTATATCAAGATTTGAATGAAATTTTAATTATAAACATTAATTGAATATTTTTGCACTATTACTGACCTTCAGTCACTAAAAAATCAGATATTTTGATTTTTATCAGTGTTCGACTCAATTGATATTACTGAAAATATCACAGATGTTTCTAATTACATGTGCTTTGTGTGCACTGAACCGCTTAGTGGCATAATTAATAGGGCAAAAGTTATACACTTTTTTCTGCAAAGCTAATTGAAAAAATAAAAGTTCAGAATGGCTGACAGTAGCCGATGAACATGAACATATTCAACTCGAGATAATTAACAATTTTAAAAATACTGATAGATTCCACTTCCCATTTGCAACAAAAAATATTTATAACAATTTTCTCCTGAGATAAATAGTTTTAGAGAAAAAAAATTCATATTATAATATGATACGAATAATACCTTTATGAATTTTTCTCTAAAAAGTACGTGTATTTAGAAGTATCTGTGATTTTTTCAGTAATATCAAATGAGCCAAACAATGTCAAAAATCAAAATATTTGATGTTTTACTGACTTAAGAGGACGCCGTACCGACATGCATACCGACGTTTACAAATTCAAACTTTACAAAACCAATAATCACTTTTTTCATAATGTATTAGTTATCCCCCCTAGGTTTTGATAAAAGCTAGCGGGGAAAACTCATAAAATTTTTAAAATTTATAAATTCTCTTATTAAGGGGGTGACATACTCAACATTTAGCCTCCCTACCATATCAACCGAGAAAATCTAAATATACAAAAGATGCATCTCTGTGCAAAGTTTCAAACTGAAATTCCATTCCTTTTTCGAAAAAAGTCTTACCAAAAATGTGAAGTGAACGTCAGCTATTCAATATTTTTTGGTCGGGGTTTTCGTGATAATATTTTTGACTGAAATTTTGTATTACAATAGTCTACAGCAATCCCTAGGCGCCCGTCCTCTCTAAATTAAATTAATTTACAATAATTATTGTAGATTATATTACCATAAGCAACATTAAAAGAATAATTACGATATTCTACTTCAAATAGTTACGTCAGGTGGCGCTAGGTACGGCGTACCTCAACGAATACATTGTTGATAATTTTAATTTGATATCATTAAAATTTATTGTTCAAAACACAATATCAATATTCATATTTTAAAAGAAAGCGTTGATAAATTATTATTGACTGCGAAGGGAGCATCGTAACGACTCAGAAAACATAAATTAGAAAATGTGTAAGAATTTTAAAAACGTCATAGCGCGTTGACATCGTGGTACGTTAAAACGCAGCTTCGATAGTTTGGACGTACCATCATGTGCAAGTAGTAACCTAACCTCAATAAGGTGGAAATAATAGATATTTATGGTAAAACCCTATAGTTTTACCTACAGCTTTATTTATTTACTAATTAATTATCGTATATTGCGTATCGGAGCCACTGCTCGTTGACATTGCGGTACATTCACGCACACCGCCGATGTTTCGGACTTACCACCATGTATAAGTGGTAACCTAACCTCAACGAGGTGGAAATTTTGCATGTTTTTGGTAAGACATTGCTCGAAAACGCAATAAGATTTTAATCTATAAATCAGCACATAATTAGGTTATTAATAAACAATGGCGCTCCTTCTCTTATTTTTGTGCATACAGGTTTATTTTTGTATTGATTAATTATCAAATATTACGTATAGGATGCACTACGTGTTGACATCGTGGTACGTTCGCGCACACCTTCGATATTTTATACGCACCTCTATGTGCATATGGAATGTGAAATTATTTAATAAGTATATTTTATGTAACTAACTAATCGCGAGTATGCAACTTTCAAATGCAGCTCCGATTTAAATGACAAACAAATTTTTATTAATACAAAGAGAAGAATAAAAATTATAGTCAAACATAAATTATTGTATTTCGTATGTTATTATTTAAAGTTGTAAATTATTTATAATTAGCTGCGAAGGTAGCGATGTAGCGATTTCCGAAATATCAGTTTAAAAATCGATAAAAAGTTTAGAAACGTCGAAGCGTGCTGACATTGTGCAGGTGCGTTCACGCGCACCTTCGATGTTTCGGATGTACCACAATGTGCAGTCGGTGTGATATTATCTTTTTATCGAATTATTTTAACTGTGCATTTCAGTCGTATTTTAAACGATTGTTGTTTATTGTGAATAAGTAAATAATTAAATATTAATATTGCACAAAAGTTTTTTTTAGTATTTTCATATCAGTATTGTTGGTCACAGCATTTAATTTGTCAGTTGCTATCTGTTTACGCTGCAACGGTCTCGGCGAACCGAGCACGCCACGATCGCGCGCCTCTGTATGGCTTAGCTGGTATCCTGCTGCATGCTGATATCCTCTTCGCCTGGACATCGCTGCTGGCTAATACCATTCATGTATTAATCGTGTGCATAATCTTTGCCCGCCAACTAATGAGTACGGCGCTTAATAAGTTTCAGGCGCTACGTCGACCGCGCTGCGCCGTCAACATTATTACCTGGAACCGCCTCAATCCTGCTTCTTTTAATAACGTCGACCACCAAGGTTGCCATGGCTATCCCATGTATTGCATTAGGTAATTATTGACATCTTGGGCTAGCGCTAGTATGCGTCTTCATAAATATATTATTTGCATATCTGCTGTACATAAAGTTCGTGAACACTAATATAACCTCACTTCAGCCTTGTCTCTTCTACTATGCAGCTATAATATTAAGATACGGAAGTAGTGTTAAGATACATCTGTATGTGCTTCTTTTATCCTTGTCCTCACATACCACTAGCATATACTAAAATAGATGGTATTATTTCTACAGTGAAATGGCCATTTGTATGCTGACTCCGGATATCCTGGATCGAGGGTAGCTGCCTTCGCTCTGGGTGTGAACTGCTGACAGCTTCCAGATCAACCTCTTCGTGCTTGTCTGGCTATTGGAACCCCTGTGTTTACTGCTTCATCAACCTTCCTCAACAGGTGCCTAGACGGACCTGAAGATAAGCTGAGTTATGCTAGGTTCATTCCACCTTCCGCATTACGTGTATTGGCCAGTGCCAGGGTGTGTTAGTGCGACTTGGGATGGGTTATTAGAATTGTAAGGGTAGGCAGGATTTAGATACAGTGCGGGTAGGCAGATATAAGGAAGGGCTTTAGTTATTCGGGTAGGTAGGTATTCGCTGTAGCTTCAGTATGTTTTAATTTTGTTGATGTGTGCAGAGCACATTATCACAAATTTTACATACAAGATTACATTACAAAAATTGTCAAACATGTCATGGTTAGATATTTTTTAAATATTTTAAACAAACGTTTTAGCGTAAGTTTTAAATTCATTACCTTTACAAACCTATGCAATTAATTTGATACGAATGGGAACGATTAACTTGTTTAAATACATTACATACGCGTTCCTCTGATTCCAGATTGAAAAATAAGTTATTCAAATAACACGAATAATTTCATAATTTTTAATTAAAAAAATACAATTATCTGCAGAATCGTTAGCAGATTTCGTATAAATAAATAATTTTTATTTATAATAAATAAAAACACGAATCTATTTTTTACGCAATTATTGGTACCTTTTAGGGTAGCGCATAAAACGGAATTTTGTAATTAAAAAAATTGCTTTAACTGCGGAATCGTTAGCAGATTTTGTGAAAAGCAAAAATTTCTATTTTCAATAAGTAACAAAAAAAACATTTTTTGTGCAGATGCTTCCTCCAGTTTGGCAAATAAAATAGAACTTTGTGATTTAAAAAATTGCTTTAACTGCGAAATCATGATTTTTGCCACAATAGCAATTACCACAGCACATCTTAGGAACTTTTTCATCGAATAACTATATTAATCAATTCATGGTTCCCCGTACCATGATTTTTTACCACAATTGCACCTACCGCAGCATATCTCAGGAACATTTTCATCGAATAGGCTAAAATTTTAGCAGTAACTATTAATGTATAACTATATTAATGAATTTTAATATAATGTTCATTACCATAAGTCAAACTGTTTATTGAACTTTTTATTTTCAAGAGTTTTACAGTTGAAACAGTGGCTGACCCCCTTCATAGTACTTAATAATTTGTTTTTTTTCAATCTTATCATTACATAAAAATAAAGGATATTTTGAAACGTAATACACATGCTCTATTTTTTAACTTCTCTTTATTATACATTGAGAATAATATATTTTAAAATACTCTTAATTTATAATATTTAATAAATATACACATGCATAATCGAACAGATTCTAGCAATATTTTAGAAACACAATCCCACTGTTTAACTGTAATTAATAGCATCCTTACGTTTGTGTTAAAATTACATTTTAATAATGAACTACTACCATTAGTAACGATTTTGAAGAAAGTTATTAAATAATCTTCGTACGTATAGTTGATATTAAATGCGTAATTGGCAGAATAGCGCGCAGGGGACCCGACCCCCTAGTTAATTCTTAGTTTTTTGATTCAAATTCCTACTAGGAAAGAACAAATAAAGTATCAACGTGTGTAGAAATGAAAAATGTGGGAAAGTGTTGTAGCAATATGTATATATCATCGTAATATGAGTTACGTAATGCGCAAAATTAATAAGTAGTAATGGATAATCGCGGCGTTCCTCCCACCCAAAAATCAAAGGAGTACGGATGCGCCGGCTATCGAAACAGCGAGCCTCAATAGCTCTCTCGCGTTTCGACTAACACCAGGACGATACCAAGGAGGACCTTAGACGTCGCAACCGTGACGACTCCGCTGCTCATAAGAACACCTCGGCCGAAGCGTATACTTGTGCGTGGAAATGTAAATTGTACGCAGGCTCCTGTTGCAATCGGTGTTTGCATCTTCCAACTTTCTCTCTGAAGTCACGGGTGATCGAGCGAAAGCAAAAACTATCGCGAGAATAACCAAATTAGTTAAGTATTATTAATTGCCGTAAATTGGCCGCTAATATGCCGTGAACGAAAAAAAGTTGCCGCATTTTTCATTTCTGAAAAAACCAAGTTTTCGCTAACTTGATTGTCAAGTTAGCGGACCACCGTTGGAAATTATACTTCTATGCATAAAAAAAAGTTCTAATAATGCTTAATAATTGCCGCTTAATATGCCGTGAACAAGAACTTATAACAAAATTCAAAACAATAATTTAATTTTTTTATATGGGTGGTCCGCCAACTTGACACCACCGCCATTCTCAAACGCCTTACCCAAACTAACTTTAAATGGACTCGGAAATTGCCGCTTATCCTCTACTATTTAGCCGTGAATGTAGATACTGTCAAAAATTATTATTAACCATTATTATTAACATATAGATGGTTCGCCAACTTGATACTTTAGTTACTTGGAAATGGATTCTCGAAATTAATCAAAAATTGTCTCTAAATTTGCCGCTTACCCTCCACCATTTAGCCGTGAATGTAGATATTGTCAAAAATTATTATTAACCACTTTTATTAACAAATAGGTGGTTCGCCAATTCGATACTTTAGTTACTTGGGAAATGGATTATCGAAATTAAACAAATATTGTCTCTGAATTTATCGCTTTCCCTCCACTATTTAGCCGTGAATGTAAATATCGTCAAAAATTATAATTTAACCACTTTTATCAATTAACTATTGTTTATTAATTATTAAGTAATGATGTATTGGGTATTATGAGGATCAAGTCACTTTCACGCATTTGTATCGAACTTTATTTTTCAATAAAGTGTGAATGAAGCGAGATGAATACAATCGATCGCGTCTCTGCGCACGGCATGTCGAAAAAGCAAGAGGACTTGAAATGACGAAATGACTTTAGATGTGTTCTTTTCTTGTTTGAAAGTCAATGCCTACTTTTTTGGCGTATTCCAAGCCTTATATCGATGCAATCGGTGTCATGAATTGTTTGTTTTGATGTTTTGACACTACATGTTTTCGGTCGTTTTGATTTGCAGTATTTCGTGGAAGGCTAGTACGACACCTCTTCGCAGGTTTAGTTTTCTGTTGTTTTTACTCGAGAGCAGTCAGTATCGAAGTATTCGTGCATGAAGACATAGCTTCCTTCATTTAGAAAAGTAATATGAGTTTACCGCGCCGTCGCGGTAAACAGCCGCTAGTGGATCACTTATTATTAAAATCAAAATTGTGTGAGTGTAAAAGTGAAATTGTAATTGATGGAAAAATTGTTACTGTTACGAATCATGTGTGGACAGATTTAGCGGAGGAACTGAATTTGCAGGCGACTACAATTCATTCGTATTGCCTATCAACTCGTTACAACTTTAGAACATTGTTGCTAAAGAACAATGCAGATTTTAACAGCAGTGCAGATACAACGATGTCATCTACAACAGAACAAGACAGAAATAAGTCTGTAGGATCCGAACGTAACAAAATAGTAGATTTCAATTTTTCTGTCGCAAAAAGTGGATTTAACAATATGGTTACGTACAGAAATGTGCTTAACGGTAAAAAGCGGGTACGAACTCGCACAACTCTAAAAGAAAATGAATGAGAAGAAGTAATACAAATGCATTTGTCGAATAATTTAAATTAAATTGAAGCATTGATTTAGTTTTAGAGAGCATTATTTAAATAAGGAGGCGACCAGCGGAACTTTAACAGGTAAATTTAAAGCATTACACTGTTAAATTTAAATACTAAACTTTTTTTATGAATCTTGTAAAATTTTGAAAAATTTCCAATATATCGACGTTAAAATAATAATTAAGATTTAAATATTGAAATAAAAATAAAAATTAGTTCATTACTGAAAACTGTATCTTTTGTACAAATTAAATATTTGTTTGGGCCATGCGAATAATACTGCAATGAAAACGGAATAATAAATTAAATTAATATAATTTCTACTAATTATTGTCAAATTAAACGCAAGAATAAAATATTATCTATTTAGAACTCTTTTCGATTTGAAAAATTAATTTTTTCTATATGGAGGCAATTTTATGTATAACCCTCCGCTTAATTTATTTAATATTGTTCTATAAGTTTTATAAGTCATCTTTAATATAGGTGATTATTGCTGATTTTTCCAAGTGGCGCTTCAAAGATTATATTGAACAAAAACTTGACCAATATAACGATTGAAATAGAGATTCAAATTTATCAAAACTTGTAAATATTGAACTCGCATTAATAAAAATATGATGATTAACCCAATACTCTATTTTTTAAATAATTAATCAATAAATTTAAATTTATTCGAGCAGTGATTACATGTTTGATATGACTTTCATGTTAAAAATGACATAAAATCATAAACATTAATAGTTGCAATATTTAAAAAATATTGTTAATTACTCCATCAAATTTTAAATATATTTTTATATTTATCATAAAAACCGTTTTTTTAATTAAAAAATACGATTGAAAATTAAAGAAAATGGTAAAAACACTTTGACACAGCATTCGGAAAAAACCAGCGAAAATTATTTCACAAATTGTAATGTTTTATTCAATTTATATATCCCTGCTGAAACTGAATATGAAATAGGTAATAAATAGCTTGTTTATTTAGAATTGGGTGAAAAAGGGCCACTACTTTTTTTGTTGTTTTTTCTAACAATATATTTTTTATTAAAGAGATAAAAAAATGTATTAAGTAGTCAAAAACTAAATAAATAGTTCAATTCTTGTGTAAGACTTTTATCCTTTGTGCAAAAGGAAATTTCATTGGAAACGAAAGTTGAGGAAGCGAATATGAAATCGGTGTAATCGTTGGTTTGCTGATCACATGCTGATATCGTTTTAATGAATCGTAACATTAAACAGTAGATTCATTCATTTTTAAACAATTTTTATTTAAATTTGGTAAATTTTTGACTCATCGAAAATTCATTATTCAAAATCTTTTCTATTTCGCTGTTTTTTATTAGTTTTTATTTATGGATGTTTTATAGTACAAATTATTTTTAATTTTAAGTTAATATTTTATTATTTATCAAAACTTTTTTATGAAACACTTTTTCTAAGTTTTTATCCACATCTTAAATTGTATGTAAATATTTAAGACTGTAAATAGATATTTTCACAAAAATATTAAACGCATATTTTTCAAGGCCACCTATAAGTAAATAATACATTAACGAAAATTTTAATATTATCTTTGCAATTAGGGATTTCTGTTAAAAAATGCGTAAAACTGAATACTGGATGAAACTGATTTGATTTCACAAAATAGATAGAGTTTACTTTTTATATTTTAAGTAATGCTCATTCTGATTAATACCGGAAAAATGTAAAAGGAAGCGTTTCATCAGTGGTTAAAAAGTGCGACATTTAAAATATCCACTTTTTGCCTATGCCACCCATTTTTCTTATTTTCAATTTCTAGTTACGGATATTTTATTCATTTTTTATATACTGAACATTTATTCTTTAGGTTACTGTAATTGTCAAAGTACGATAAAAATAATTATAGATAATGAGTCAAACGATCTCGTTACTTTTTTTAAATGTAAAGTCGATAAAGCCAACGATAATGGTCACTGCAAAAAAAGATGCTTGAAAGGAAAAAGAAGGTTAGAGATTGTTTCCGAAATAAATGATGATTCTATTGAAGTTTACAACACAGAAAGAAGGAGAAAATTGCAGAATCACGGCGATCCTGAGCCTCCTATTTTGTACAAAAATGAAGTTCTCAGACAAGCTAAGTACGAGGTTTCCAAGGCACAATATCTAGATGAAGATCCAATACAAGCTTCAAAAGTATTAAAGAGAACAGCGTTGGGAAAAAATATTGTACAGCAAATAGGATGCGACCCATTTTTCGTTAATATTTTTTCTAGCCATCAAATACGACTGTGGAACTTGTACAGAGAAATATGCCCTTTAATGATTGATTCAACCTCCGGAATTGCAAGAAAATTAAATATCATGTCAAATGAAAAGTCCCATTCATTGTTTTTACATTTGGGTGTTATAAATTGTGAATTGAGACAATTAGGTGTATTTGAAGCAAGCACTGAAAGGCAAGACACTGTTCCAATAGAACATTTATTAAAACGATTTTTGCAAAGTGGAGCAAATTATTCAAAACAAGTGGTATGTTGAAAATGTAATATAAGAATTTATATATAAATTTATATATAAATAATTAAGAAACCTCGTGCGGGTTGGTTGAAGGCACGGAAACAAAGTTTGTAAAACTTTATTTTTGTAAATAATTGGTCTTGTACAGTGCTTTCCGAAAATAATCCAGCCGTCGTAAACGACATTAAAAAAGTTTAATGGATGCATAACACTAAATAAAAAAATTATAATATAATCAAATAAATTAATTTTATATTTAAGTAGTTTACATTCAGAATATATGTTCCGGGTATCTAACAAACATTTAAAACAAAAATTTAAAAGTTGCCTAAAGAGTGCATGACAAGAGTTTATATAATTAAAAAGATTGAATCTTGTTATGTACATTTCTCTAAAATAGCTCTTTTAAAAAAATCAAGGGCATTTTGAAGTTAACTTGTACAATAAAAATCGCGGAGTAAAATATTCTATTTTTTACTATATAAAAACGCTATAAATTAAAATTTAGGTCTCATAATTTTTAAACAAGTTTTTATTGATAATTATAAATAAAACATCTTGAAATAATAAATTATATAATTATGGAGGGTTCTGTACTCGACGTTTTGATTAAAAATTAATGTGACATTAAAATAATGAAATATCTATGTTTCCGAGCCGTATTCGTTCGCATAGTAAAAATGACTTTGAACGATCCCTTAAAAAATAGAATATATGAAATTTTAGATTTATAATTTATATTTCCAGATATCTGATTCATCCAGAGCACTGCTGACAGCTAGCACATCAGCGTTTACAAACTTTTTAACTGTAGAGGATTATTGTGATAGCTTTTACGACAGTCCTTCATCAGTGTTCAATGTGACACTTATATCGATCGACGTTAATCATTATTTGAAATATTGGGCCATTTTTTAATCAAAAATCGGTGTCCACAAGTTGGTCAAAGTCTTTTATATGGCTTCTATTGGGGAACTAATTTTATGCAAAAATTTAGAAGAAGCCAGATTTTTATTTAAAGTTATACTGACAGTTGCCTGCTCTGAAACAGACGGTAATATTCTGAATACCACAGAGCCAACAATCTGTGAAAAAAATCGAGAATATCTCATGACGCTCATTACTGGAAAAATTGATAATTTCAATAGTATAATTGATGAAAACGACCAAGAAACTTGTCAAAATATTGATAAGAATTATGTCAGTAGTGATTTTGATACCGATTTGACAAACACACAAAATAAGACAAATTTAAAAGTTACAAAATGGGAATGATGGGCCTTAGAAATAAAAGAAGAAGTAGACAGAAGTATTAGAAATCAAAAAGGCAACCATTTAAATGCCCATGCTAATAATGATATTACTAAACGATTATTAAAAGAAGCGCGACATTTACCAATATGGTCAAACGTTTTTAATAAAAAATTTCTATGCAATCGATATTCGTCAAGTGCATCTATTGAATGCGAAATGAGAAAAATAAAGCATGGAATATTGAAGAGCAGGGGCAAATATTTAAGAGTCGATGAAACTGTTACAAAAATAATAAAATATGAGGGTAAATTAAAAATTATTAATGATTCGAGCGACTGGCAAATAAACAAATCGTCAGAAATGAAGGATGACTCTGAAGATTAAAAGATTTGCCTTCAGCAAGCTCGCTTAAAGCAATCGAAAACATAGATGGTTCATATGAATTATGTTGTTCAAAAGGCGAGCCGGATGGTTTCCACCGGTGCAGAACCTGCCAAAAAAAATACATACTTCTATGAAATGCTCCATTTTGGTAGGCGATATTAATGGGCAAGGCAGAGTTTGCAAAAGCTGCGTATTAATCATGAACATTTTAATTCAAAATTGGTTCTCAACGAGATAGAGAATCACAAAGGCCTAGCTCTCAAAGATATTTCTGCACAAAATAAATATATGAAAAAAAATAGTTCGTCAAAAAAAAGGAATTTATACTTAGGAGATAGTAAAGATACTATTCGCGATAAGCTCTTGTACACCAAATTAGATGACATTGAAAATTCAAAAAATATTAATGATATACAAATATTAAAGAATGGAAATACGTTTGGATTAATGTTTTTGAAAATTGCAAATAGAAAGGTTTAATTGACAAATACGTGTGCATTTGACAGTCTGTTTCAAATATTTATTGGGTTAACATATAATTATTCCATTTTCAAAAATTATTTATTTAAATTTGGTGAACAGCATATCGACGAAGCATTTGTGCAGATGTTAATAAAAACACACGAAAATGGAATAACCGCACTAACCTATTCAAAAAGAGCAGATATAATGAAGAATTTTCTAAATATAAAATTTGATTCATCAATGAGCAATGTAACAAAAATGGATTGCCAAACAAATGTATCGGATTTGCTAAATTACCTCCAGCGAAATCGTCCAAGTTTGGATCAAACTGGACGATGTGAATCGGGATGTACGTTGATCAACAATCAAATAACTGTACCATTGCTTCAAATTGAATCATTAAAAAATAAGCGCACATTCCAAAATATTGTCAACAGTAATTTTGTTAAAAGAAAGCTATGTAAGGACTGCAGTTAATCTTTTTTTATAAATGCATCTTGCAGTAAGTATTTTATTTTTTTTATTCTTGATTTTGTGCCCTTTTTTTTCCTGGCACTTCCTACCGTTTATCCCCTGGAGGACTTTAACGGTGTCCACCTGCCACCTATGTGTGGGTGCTTTATCCCTCTCTTAAAAACCCCACCATCTCGCATTCGCCCGGGGTTATGCCCGTGGATGAGGGAAACCTGTGAAGCAGGGAAAACCTCACCCGAGATGGCCGGTGTATTCGAAACATTCTTTTTGGGTGTCGAAGTGTGAAAAAACACTTAACCCGCCACGAAAGCCAAGCGACCGAGAACGTTACCCATCCACTTGGGTACCGCGCTCAATACTGCTTAACTTCCGTGACCGGCCGAGGTGCGTCTCCGCCACTCCGCCACCGCGTCGGTTATCTTGCAGTAAGTATTTATTTTTTATTAAAAAGAAGTACAATTAATAAATGTTTTAATATATTTAATATAATTTTTATTATTGAATGGTCATTCTATTTTCAGATAAACTAAAGTTATTATATAATAATATATATAAATATTTATGACGTGTGTATGTATGTATGCTCGACATGGAATATCCAGTGGACATTCCAGTAGACGATGTGTCCGTCGTCCTGGACATCATCTACAGGATTTGTATTTTTTAATATTACATTTGGTATTACATTAAAAATTAAAATTAAAATTCCTTACTCCAGTGTAAGTTTTATCATGTCGATTATTTTTAATTTTTTTTAATTGTTTCAGTATTATGTAGAAATATGTTCAGTATCTATAAACTTTTGTGTAATTGACTAAGATTAAATAAGTATATACAATGTTGCAAATATAATACACTGTTATTTTTATTTTATTGACTAAAAAAATTGATTGTAACTGAATACTAGGTTAATTAATTACACATTATTTTATATTTTACATTTTTATTCAATTAAATTGTACAATTATAAATTTAAAAAAATAAAAAAAATAAGTATATATGTAGTGTAATTTCGACCGAGGGAGCGTTAATGGATTAAACGCGGCAAATTTAAGTATAAAACTAAATGATTTGCCAAAGCAATTTACGAGTGCAGACAGTACCGATACTTATTTATTAACGGGATTAATACAATTCTATGGAAATGAAATTCCAATTGATAAAAATGACATAGGTCATTATACTGCCATGCTTTATAGAAACCGTATTTGGTACGAGTATGATGGGTTTGAGAATAAATCGAAAATTCAGAAAACTACATTTAATGCAAAACCGAAAATTGTATTTTATTTGAAACAAAAAGACTAGAAAATTATTCCTTTTTTGTAGCAAATATATAACATAAAAAATGAATAAAATCATTTTAATAGAATTAATTATTGTCTTTTTTTTCGAAGTAGCATTTTCATTTTCACTGTAACATTTCTTATCATTATAGAATCGAGAGGCGGTTATCAAATTTACGGCGATTTCTAAAAAGTTCGTCATAAATTAACAATAAAATTAACAAATCAATTAACGAATTAAACCCGAGACTTTATTATAAATTAACGAAACTTTAGGATAATTAAGAAAAACTTGTGGTAAATTACCAAACTGCAGGGAAGGTCCATGTGTAATTTTGGCTTTTTATAATTTAATAAACCTGAAATTGTTTGATATAAAATATTGTTTTATTAATAATTTCTAAGTAACTAAAGTGTGAAGTTGGCGAACCACCTATTTGTTAATAAAAATGGTTAATAATAATTTTGACGATATCTACATTCACGGCTAAATGGTGGAGGGTAAGCGGCAAACTCAGAGACAATTTTTGATTAATTTCGATAATCCATTTCCAAGTAACTAAAGTATCAAGTTGGCGAACCACCTATTTGTTAATAAAAGTGGTTAATAATATTTTTTGACAGTATCTACATTCACGGCTAAATAGTAGAGGGTAAGCGGCAAATTCAGAGACAATTTTTGATTAATTTCAATAATCAATTTCCAAGTAACTAAGGTATCAAGTGGCGAACCACCTATTTGTTAATAAAAGTGGTTAATAATATTTTTTGACAGTATCTACATTCACGGCTAAATGGTGGAGGGTAAGCGGCAAATTCAGAGACAATTTTTGATTAATTTCGATAATCGATTTCCAAGTAACTAAAGTATCAAGTTGGCGAACCACCTATTTGTTAATAAAAGTGGTTAATAATAATTTTTGACAATAAGTAAGGGTAAGCGGCAATTTCCGAGTCCATTTATAGTTAGTTTGGGTAAGGCGTTTGAGAATGGCGGTGGTGTCAATTTGGCGGACCACCCATATAAAAAAATTAAATTATTGTTTTGAATTTTGTTATAAGTTCTTGTTCACGGCATATTAAGCGGCAATTATTAAGCATTATTAGAACTTTTTTTTATGCATAGAAGTATAATTTCCAACGGTGGTCCGCTAACTTGACAATCAAGTTAGCGAAAACTTGGTTTTTTCAGAAATGAAAAATGCGGCAACTTTTTTTCTTTCACGGCATATTAGCGGCCAATTTACGGCAATTAATACTTAAGTTTTTATAAGAATTCGCTAAAAATGGTCCGCTAACTTGATAGATCTGATTGTAAAGCGTTGTACGGAAGCGTGATATTCGCGCGAATAAGTTATTTGTTGACACCGCATGAGGTCATTCCAAGTTTATAATAAGTCGCGAATACGAATGTACCAATAGTGTATTTTTTGCGGTCTCAAACTAGTATTTTTTAATCCATACAAATTCTCAAATTATATAATCCTTATTTCTAAATTTGTAGGATATAAAGATATTTATGACAGTGTAAATAATAGCCCGAAAATGTAAATAAATGTAAAAAAGTGTACGAAATCATAAACATTTGTATAATTTTGTTTCACATATTTTGGACAGTTTTAATAGTATCATACAGATTTTTACATTTTTGTATGTTTAATTTCTACAATTTAGTATAAACCATAATTTATTTGTAAAATGTATTTATAACTTGTACTAAATCGTACAACAACATAAATATGGAAACCCAGGTAACACTGTCCGTCTCCGAGATGTTTTTAAAACGTTATTAAGCGTTTTAAGCGTTTTAAACACGTCTAGAAACGTCTTTAAGACGTTTTGTGCTGACTGGGAAACTACGTACTTTTACATTTTTCTATATTTTTGTACGTGTTCGTACAGTTTGTAAATTATTTTTACATGGAGAAAAATGCACTAGTATAAATTATCATACTTCATTTAAGAGGAGCCCCATCAAGCATATACTTGTGTAAAAAAATGATAAATATGTATTCATAATAATTATTATTCAATGTAGCAAACATTTTAACCCATTAAAGCCCAAATATTTTCAACGAATTTTTATGCAATAATTTTTCATATTATCTGCACCAAAAAAATGTCCGACCTATCATATCCGACGTAAAATTTTATGCTCTTTCAGAATATGGCCTTAGAATTAGTTTAAAATCATTGCTAAAAAAGTTATAAACAAATAGTAGTTAGGGGGGCACTATGGCGCACCCAAACAAACGTGACTCATGAGGTCAGTCGCTACGACTCGTACGTTTTTGATGACCCAGCAGATGATCCGTCTGTGTCTAACCTGCTGATGGTGCATAGTATCCAATGTTACCTATGACACGTGTCCCTCATCGACATTAACGTTACCAATATAAATATGTGATTTTTTCTATCACTATTTTTATATATTTTATGCCTTATTGCAATTGACCTGCTGATGGTGTGTAGTACCCGATAATTCCTATACATCTCAGCGGTATGACTTTTTTCAGTAGATTGATGATACAACATCGTATTAAAATGATTATCTTTTAAGAGTTTGCAGTAGGTATTGAAATAAATAGATAAAATATAACCATCAAATATTGTAATTTATTTTATCATTAACTTTATACAAATGTACTTTATTTTTTAATTGTTATATTTTTTTGTAGGTGTACTTTTTAGATAGAATGTAAGTATTTGGAGAGATTTTCTCCGTAAACTGCTTCCACTTGTGCTTGGTTTTGATACTGATTTTCTTATCATCTTTTTCTTTACTTATTAAAGGAGTGCATAGATGGTTGCTCTTAATTTGGCCCATGGTTGTAGACTTACCAGATCGGACTGAATGAATTCGCTGTCGATAAATAGTATTTAATCCCTCCCGCCCCTTCCAACTATTTGTGTTAGATGTTTATTGTTTATCACGTGATATATTATACTAATTAAAAATGTTAATTATATAAATAAATAATGAAACAATAACTATTGATTTTATCGAAAATCATATTTTTTTAAGAAACAATGTAAATTAAGTTTAGAGTAAGAGTAATTTTACAATATTATCAGTATACAGAGTCATTATTTCATACATTATATAACGTATTTCATTCAAACTTAACGCGTTTTTTACAGTAACAGATTCATCTGAATTAATTTTTGCATAAATAGAATCGAGTATTTCATCGTTAATGTCAGATGTGACATCTATAATATTTTTTTCGGTAAATTCAGTTACTTGAGCATCATGCAGACTAACATTCTTATCATATATAAAGTTAACAGTTTCTCGAGTTCAAACAGATACAAGCGATGATATATTATTTAAATATTTTAATCTTTCGTTAATACATATACTCACATTTAACAATTTATCGAATGTAATTTTTTTTAACTACACTACGACGAAAACGTTTTACAGGTGGTCCATGTATTGGTCTATGATCTTCTTCAATCTCAATCACCTTATCATTGTGTGCATATGTGTATCTTAATATCCAACCATGACCGTAAACCTTTTGGTCGTAGAGCTCATCCTTATGACCCCGAAAATATCCGTCAATTTTTTCCAGAATTAGACAAAACTCTGATCAGCCTTCCTTTGAAAATGGTATACCGATGAAATCTGTAGCTAACAGTCGTACCATAGGAAAAACTTGATATTCTCCTAAATCAGTATATTCGAGACCGATAAGGATTTTTTTAGTATACGACTTATTTAAAGAGATTATATTACAATTTAAAATTAATTAGAAGATTATATACAATTATAACCGACTTAGTAGCTGATCCGATGATTGATAGGATGACTTAGGATGGCCATTTTTTGATTGATTTTTATTCATTGTCACACGACAACTTAATAATAATTCTTAGCTTCAAGAGATCGACGAAGCTCTCGTCGTGACATTCACTTTTATACTGACGAGAAAATTATTACTGAGGAAAGTGATAGTGACTAATCCAGTCAACCACGTGAAACTCGTGACTGTTACTCATACACATTTTACAGTAAAGACATCTTGGAATTTGATTTTTGTAAATATCTGACAATGCAACCGTCATTACCCCTACCCACAAATCTTGTGTCAGCGTTCTTATGTTGTACGAGTCTTCTTACAATGGCATCGTTCTTTGAAAGATCAGCGGAAAAAAGCTTAAAGAATTTCTGTAACCCAACACCCCTACTCATATAATCAAGAAATAAAATACAATATTGACCGCACACGTCAGATGAGTCATTTTGCAGCTGTCGTGAATTCCAACGATAATGCTTACAATTTTTGTTTATTCTATTAATATGAGATGATACAAACGGAGGGTTTCCATAACTATCAAAGTAATATCCAATTCCATTTTTACCAACGTATACAGGAACCCAATGCATACCGGGTTTCGTATGATCATCAGTATTGAAGACAAAAGCCGTCGGTTTCATCCACACCCGTGGTATCCGATCTGCTGGAAATACGCCCACTGTGTGAGTCCGAATACTGGACAAATGTTTCAGAACCTCCAAACTGTTCATCACAAAGCGTTATTGGTGTACTAAAGTTTAATTCAACGGGTGTATTTCTTTTTTTCGAGTTTAGCCACTCTTTTAAACGATAAACATTATTTAATGCACAACTATATTTCAAATATGTTCTCTTTAATCTGTGATGGATGCAATATTTATCATTCCATGGTAATTGTTGAAATGACGGACAATCGTTGTCGTACTCCAAATTAATAACCTCGTGCGCTGTCAGTTTATGAATAAATAACCATTTTTCTTTACCACGCGTATAGATCGTACGTGCGTTCTTTGTAATTTCTTTCAAACTTTTTATTAACATCTTCTTTGACACTTCACCTTCAAAATAATCTATACCGTGATGATGGTTTGTTAACCAGTTATTTTGTTTTCTTATATCTTCAGTTAATCGTTCGATACCTATTGATGGTGCAACGATCCAACGTCCACTAAAATCATCGTTCACTGAAACGACTGCCACTTCCTTAGGCGTTACTGTATCTTCTTTTTCTTTGAAACACTGAATGTCAATGATTATATCCATGGTGACAGTTTAAAGAGTTAAAACGTACTAATCCGTTTAATGTTGGATTTTTACATTATTCGTCAAACAGCTCCATCTATGAAATATTTATCCGCTAAAATCGACCATTACTTGTCTTGACGCATCAATTTCTAATATGTTTTCGAATTCAGCATAAATTATACAATTCACGGTAGTATACAATGGTTCATCGAATCTCACATCTAATCGAACACTACCGTGTCTAACCAAATTCCAGTGCGTATGATCATTCGCTGACAAGTCAGGTGTCAAATCAAAGGCGAATAGACAGAAACCATTAGGGTATGCATCACGAGTAATTTTGTTACCCTCGTTTAAAAAGTGTATACCAGTACCAGAAAATAATGTGTGATAGGCCTCAACGTACAACTGATTTGTTTTAAAATCAGGTTGCAATGGTTTTGATGGTATCTGTACACCGTCTACGTATAGACACAAAAAAAATGTTGAGGTTTTCGAAATTAAAAGGATTAACATTTTTATGACCATTAAAAGCCTTATTTTTTACGAAACCAACAATTATCCTTTTTGGCAATTGTCCAAGAATTATGTCGTCTAATGTTTCCCCATGTACACCGTTGTGCATTGTAAAAGCCTTTACCCCCACTCGTGTTACAGGGTATTTTTCTGTGGTGTTGGACAGAGCTTTCGCGTGCGCCAATAGTATTCCAGGATTAATCTTTACGCGTCTAATCAACAAATTGGTCTCGTCAATATTGACAGATAGCAAACCTGTTGGATCGATGAGGGAAAAACTATCTTGTGATCGAACTAATCTCACGCGTACTTCTACACCATTTATCAATAACTTGTCTTGATTAAAAACATCACCGTGCAAATGTCCAATCATATCAACAGACTTTTCGTAATTTGAAAGTTTAGCACGATTTGTGAGACCTATATTACCACCTTCCGAATCATCCATTTTTCCGGGTGTATCATCAGACCATACTACAGTTGTAAGATGTGACTCTTTAGCAGCGCTACCGTAGTTTAATAAAGTTTCTATATATGCACGATAAGCATATGAATTATTCGGTGGGGATACAGGTTTAGAATTAAAAAATACGTCTACTTGATTAAACATCGAATGCATAAAATTATTTATAGGACCTGATTTCTTCAACAGCTGTCGTGTAGCTTCATCAATATCACGAGCAGTGTATTTTAAGGAAACACGTAAACTTAGCATAGTGTGAGCAAGATCCAGATATTCGTCACCGTTTCCAGGAATTACAAACTCAATAGGTGAATCACTTGTCAACGATGAGATAGGTTTGTACTGAATCCACTGCGACCCTTCGATGGTTGTCTGTGTGGGCGGAATCTCAAATAAGAACAATTCTGATTTGAGACATTCGCAAGATTGTGTATGTAAGAATGCCATTTTTTATCCAAAAATATCACGATTTATTCCAACGTTTTTCTTATTTTTCTTATACTTTTGTGTGATTTTTTTTCTTCTCTTGTTCTTGACTGATTTATTATTTCTCGATTTACGATTTTTATTTGATTTTCTCTTTATTGATCTCTTGATATGACCTGTCAGAGCTGCAGGTATCAACTGCAGTGCACCGGTGATGCGCTGTTTTTTATAACCTGACCCCTCCATAAATCTGTCTAACTTATCATTAGCTTTCCTTTTTAAATTTTTACCTGATTCGCGAACTCGTGTCTCAAACGATTCTCTTAAAGGTACATTATTAGATGCCACGTCAGAAACGATGTTCGCACCAGTACATAAGGCTTCTTTACCTACAGCTTTTACACCGCGTGTAATAAGAGGTAACACTCTTCGGAAAATTCCTGCGAGGAATGAACCGATACCACCGTGACCTTTTTGATAAGGCTTACCGATGTAAATACGTCCAACACCTTCTCTACCTCCACCAACTTGTTGACTAAAATATTCATCGTAGCAATCCATTATTTATTCTTGACGACGAAAGTCTAGCGTCAATGTCAAAGTACCAGAATCAAATGCTATAGGATTGCCTTGTTGATCCCTTATATTTATTTCTACGGTTTGAAAGTTGTTAAACAATATAGGTATATACATGGGTGAAGAAAAAGGTTTAATTCTAACTCCTCCATACCTATAATATGTACTGTTTAACGAGACAGCTCGTATCAAACGCGTTTGAACATCACCTGTCACATATGGTTCACAAATATCTGTATAGACCATTAACATATCGGGTAAACTATTTGATAGATTACTCGGTCGTATAGAAACTAAGATTTTATCTTTATCGACAATTAATGGTTTTAAGCCTGTAGCTGAGTAGTCGAATCCAAGAATTTTTCTGACAATTCTAGAGATAAAAAAAGAATGTGACATTTGGGAGCAAGATTGATGTGCACATATTCTACGGACAGCTGGGTATCCTTCTCACTCTATGTGAAATTTTAAGTGATCTTTAACACAATATAAACTATTGATTTCTTCAATTAAACTTTCTATACTTTTGTAGACTCCAGGATGTAAAAACGAGGCGTCGTCCACCGTGTACTCTATTGTTTCTGGATTAGATTTTTCGGATGGTATTTCGGGTGTGATTATCATATGCACAGTTCTATCTTCTTCACTCACTATATGTTGAAAAGTAAGAGGTACTTGAATTTCGGTAATAGCCACACTCCATGTACCTTGCAGACGGACTGGTTGTGGTAATTGTGTAATATAGTGTGTTGTCGTATTATCCGGAAAATATTGGATACTACTATTACTCGGTAGTACAATGTAAAATTGATCTCTCATTTTAATGCTAATCACTCGCTTTTACCCAGGAATTAAATTTTTCAGGATATCCTTTCCACTTTACAAAGTATTCCTTCGATCGGCCTCGTCCTCTAGATTTTAAAATTCTATCAATTTCAAACGTTTTATTAGCAAAGTCCAATCTTACTCTACTGAGCTCCTCCTCGTAAAAATAACCAACAATTTCTTCGTCGTCTAAATCTTTTAAAAAATATGTAGCGGGGTATCGAGATGTAGAAATACGATAAATTTTAAAAATTTCCTCAGACCATCCACCTTCGTAACCTTTTGCGAAAATGTTTCTCGCGCGACTAACACGAACTAAATCACCGATCGTGTATTTATTACATCGTTGTTTGCATTAGAAGTATATTTAAAATCCAAATTTTTACGAGCTTCTGCAGCGTTGAAACGTGTTACAGTAGCAGGTACCATCTTGATAGCTGAATGCTTTGTTCTGTTATATGCAGTGACCACATCAAAAGGCGCGATAGCGCCTGAACGCAAGTATGCAGGCGCGTAAGCCCTTATTATACAGCTAACTAACCCCTCAGATTTTTTATATTTTCTTTTGTAACACATCAATGTAACGTCTTGTGTGTGTATGTGTGAAAAACCTCCATAATCTCTCTTTTAATGTTCTAATAACTCTTTCGACAACTGCTGCTTTAACATCAGGACTGCGTACCACTCTGTAAATAATTCCTTCTTTTTGTAACACATCTTGAAATTTACGACTCGTAAACTCTTTACCCTTATCAGTCTGTAGACACACAGGGATGCGACCATTAGAATTTTTAAGAATACATTTAAAACCTCTAGCAACATTTTTACCGTTTTTAGATTGTAATGGTTGGACCCACACGTATTTGCTAAGCACATCTATAACTGTTGACTCGTACGTGTAATTATTGTTACAACATTTCAATTGTCTCAAGTCCATTAAATCAGCCTCCCAAATATCATCGATATTCCGTACATTGTAACTCCTCCTATCAAATCGTCGTCTAATCAATTTGTGTTTATTGTACGCGTCTTGACTCTCAAGCCATTTCATTACTCTTTGAGGATCAATTGATTTACGCGTTGACCCTAACAATTTGTCAGCTCCTGCATACACTGTGGACTCGGGGAGCCCATAATACAGCCGTGATAACTCTTTATTCATTTTTCTTAACTTTAACCTTGTTGTTTTTCTCGTCTATAGTTTTACACTTTTTAATTTTTAATGAATTTATCTTCATCCTATTTCTCTTATCCTTGCACTTGATGGCTTTTTTAATACGGTTAAATAATTTTTCAAAGGTAATTTTACTAACCATACAGCAAGCTGTCATCAAGGCAAGAGATCGCTCGTCATTAGGCGTGTCACCAGCTAGCATACGAGAAAAAGCACACTCAGCCAGAACACGATCAGCATCGCTACGATTAGTATTTTTGTCAGCGTAAGCGATATCGTGGCGGCGACACCCCTCATCCAAAAGATTTATACCTACTTCTCCTCGTTCTAACCGTTTCGCAAGTTTTGTACCGGGACCACAAAATTTGTATCCAGGTACATGCATTTCGAAAGGTAATAAATCTATTAGTGTATCCAGTACGTTTTTTTCGTCATTTTTTGAATTTTTATCAAGCTCCTCCATTTCTAAAAAAATTCTTCCAGTCTCTTCCATTTATCAAAAAATCCTTGGTTTCCTGTAGTAGATAAACTTTTTGTTTGGTGTCGAGGTGTTACCTCTTCTACCTCTGTACTACTTGAAGAGATGGAACTCTTTTTCCTCTTGCGTTTATCAGCAATAGGTGTACCAACTCCCTTCGTTTCTTTAACCGTTGGTATTGACGGTGACCAAGCGATAATTTCCTTCCAGACTTGCTCGTTTCCGACATACTATCTAGGAACCGATGCCTGACGAAGCAGCGTAGCAAACTGAGCACGTCCCGAAGGCGGTGGTCTTTTTCTATTTCTTACAGCGTCATTCACTAAATCGATTATATTCATACCTTTCTCGGACACGCCATCTATCATTAGCTTTCTATTTTCATTCCACGATGCTTTACCATGCCTTCTTAAGTATCGCAACAAATGTTTCGCTTTTGATTGAAACTTGACTGGAACGCTATCAACTACAAATCTGTCAAGATCTTTGTTTGTTTCTTCGGTTGAAGGTACTTCGTTAACATTCACATCATTGAAATTTTCAATTCGTGTTTCGTTATTTTTAAAGTGTAGGTATCTTTGTAATACCTGTCCATAAAGATACCATTTTTCGCGCTCATCCATTGATGAATTCAAGATATTGTTCATTTCAGCATCGAGTCTGCTGGTCACCGTACCTGGTATTTGAACGGTTTTTGTAACAGTACCATCCAATTTTACCTGCTGCTTCATTCGTTCCACACTTTCTTGAGGTACGAGTACCATTTTTCTTGCGTGCTCCATATTTCATTTTGATACGAGACTTGCAAATGCTGTCCCGATCAAAGGTGCTAAAAGTGCATGTAAAAAGCCTCCTCGTTGAACAATTAGTTTCTTCTTACGTGTCAAATTAACATCACGTTCAGCTAACTTGCGTAAAATCGGCGCGTGTTTACGTAGTCGTGATTTATGATCTTTACTAAGAGGTACGTTACCAGCCAACACGTTTAAAGCACATTCACAAATATGTTTAACTAGTTTAGAGTCAGCTTTCGCAAGTAACGCTTTTCTTTGTTCGTCGGTCAAATGGTGCAATGCTCTCAAAACAATCGCAGTCTTCGTGTTGAATGGTGATCGTCGACGAGTTTTCGATGCCATCATAGAGAGACGACTGGTAGCTGATTCGCATAATCACCGTGTTTTATTTTTTTCGTTGTACATACACGAAATGGTAAGAATCATCGGGGAAGATGGATGTCCGAAACCGACAATTGTCGGGCGTATTTTGTTTCAAATCAAGTAAAAGATAACCATATGGTTGAGAAATTGCATCTCAGTAGGTCTCTCTAAGAAATCGTGTATCTTCTGGATATATTTGGCGTGCCAGATAATTTATCTGTGCACGATCGCGCAAATTCCTGAATAGTACAATATAATGAGCGTTCAATGATATATCACGTTGACCCTTACCTTGATGAAAAATATTTTGCGTTATAAATATAATGCTTAAATTGTTATGATGACTTCCTTTGGTAAATAAATTAACGATCGCACCGCCGTCGGAAGACTATTCGCGCATCAAGTCGTCGATAACTATTAATTTCGGTCGAGGATCATTAGCATAGTCGGCGCTTTGTGGTAGCCCTTCACGGAATTCTATATCGTTGCCTAAATCTCTATATCCTGACTGCCATTCGGTATAATAAAAAATCTTTCGCTCAATTTTCGTATCGCACATGTAGTTGATGTTTTTAATAAATTTTTTAACAAACACCGTCTTGCCACAACCAGTAGGACCGCTTTAAATTGATGTGAATGGATGTTGCCATCTTGTATCCATGTTTCCTACTGATAAAATCTACCAGAAAATTCAACATTTTATCTTGCGTCGTTTATGCCTATGTCCAGGAGCTAGGTCACTGCGGTTTGTCTCTCCCGCGCGCAGCCGCTCGCAAACTAGCGTTTAGCGCTTTGCCTACTGCTCGAGCATCTCGAACCGCCCGACTCGCGCTTCACACTGTATTCCGCTGTTCAAGCAAGAGTTAAATTATGTATCATTTGAAACCGTGTAACCATAAGGTAAACTTTTATTTAAACCAATAAATTTTCTTTTTCTATAAACAGGTCTGCACATTTTTGTTTCAGGTTGCGAAATAACATCGTGAAATCTTGTACGACGTATCGATTGAGCATTTACGTTTATCCTCTCTCTGTCACCCTCTATCATCTGTCGAATAGTTCTAAAATTGATCAACTGCTTTGCATTGTAATTCAGTCTAATACCTTTTACTTTGCATGTAGAATATTCATCTCCGGCGGTTGTCTTATATTTGTACGCGTAAAATTTTGGGCCTCCCGATATAAAAGATGTAATGTACGTACCTGTACCGTATTCTAACATTGCATCAGTTAGATCTCCGAGCATCGTACCAGTTGGTAAATCATTTGCACCGGGTTTACTAACGTAAAAAACAGAGTTCGTGTCATAATAATATAATATAATACGGAAAGACCCATCTCCTGTAAATATCCAAATAATTTCAATCTGGCTTGAGCTGTTGTAAATGCCGCTACGACAACGTTGGTTGCAGTGACAGAATCAAAATTATCATTTTTATAGCACCAAGATGTATAAACCGTTTCATCATTAACGGGTACGATACTGTTTACACTTATTTCCGGATCAACTAATAAATTGACTAATTCTTTAGGATCTTTAATAACTTCTGTTTTCGACATATTTTCTCGTTGTGCTATCTTACCCCAAAGGGAATTTAAACATAATTTGACCAGATACCTTAAAGCAGGATTAAATTATATTTTGTTTTTATCTATACGTATACCCTCACACGATTCAAGATCTTTTAGGTAATTATTTTTGTCATCGTCTGTTAAACATTCTGAAGGATATCCTGATGCTTCCGTTTTCCGTTTAAAAAATTCATTTATATATTCAGTAAAAATCCCTCCTGTTTTGGTAGATGGGTCATACTGTGTCATTTCGTATTCCCAAATTTCATAGACGTATATTATCACGTACCCCATTTCTATAGCTTTCTTGACTTCTTCGGATACCCATGTACCACTTAAGACCCTATCTTTTGTATCATTGTGGGGGCAATCAACTTGTACCAACTGTTCGCAACACATTCGGCACAATGGAAAAATTAATTTACCATGCATTCTTACTGGTAAGACAGGGTGGTATAGGTTACGAGGTGGTAATATATCACATATTATAAGACCGTCAACTTTGGAAATGTCAGTTTTACTGTTCATGAATTTGTAACATTTTTCTTCGCCCACATATATCGTTGGATGACCCAATGGGTATTTTCCTCTTTTACATATGTAAGGATAAAGCGAACAAACATCAACGTATTTAATTTTTTCCATTGGATTGCAATCGTATATTTTTACGTAATTATCTGTACGTTCACCGAAGAATGCGTCACGGGGATCAAGAGGTTTTCGTAAAATTGTTGATGAAATAGCTTTTAAAAAATTTTTCATTTCATCGTTGCTCGAAATCTGTTCTTGGAAAGTTGCGACGCTACTTTTCGTCGGGAAAAATCTAATTGGATTAAATTATAACCCGGCGGAGGTTCCGTCGTAGCGACGTTGAAAATGGCTAGAATATCGCCGATTTATATTTAATTGGGCGCCTGGCGATATTTAAATAAAAATGAAATAAAGAACTTTACAATACTACTCGGCAACCCGGCAAATCTCCACCTCGACTCCTCGTCACAGAGGGAATCCCGCCGGCTGACCACCTCGGAACCGGCGGCTTCTAGAGTAAAGGAAGTAATCAAATAACACTCACGAATTCAATAATAATCACCTTCAACGTAATTTATTAAAAACTTTTAAGAAAAGATATAACAAACTCCGGCACCGACACAATTTTTAACCGCGATCCGCGACCGACTCTCACACGTGCACACAATCTCTCACACAACTCCTTCCGTCCGGCAAATATATATAACAATATTATATTTAAAATAATTCGGCCGCCCGTCGGGCTAACCGTAAATTTACTCGCCTAATTAGCTTGTCGCAGCTCCAAAACAACTCCACTCACACCTCGACTACAAACTCTAACGCTACTCTACTCTACTACGAAAAATGGCTACTTCGCCTCTAACTACAAAACTACAACTCTGCAAAAACACGACTGCCTCGTCGGACGATCAGGTAGCGAATCCTCGAGACCGGCTTCTTCATCCGGCTCGCGGCGTGGCTTGATCCCCAAAATTAAGGATTTTCCTCCCCACCCTATCGCTATCCAGCTCTATCTTACTATACTCCTTATCTACCGGCGTTGATTAGGGTGGTTGATTGCGTGATCGATACGCGTAGTCAGCCTTGATCTTATTTCCGTCAAGGCCGACGATCCAATAATAGTGGTTTACGTCACCACCAACCTGTTCATTATTGGGTCGACCACGCAACCAATCATCCCCGATACTCGGAAGGCGCGCATTACAAATAATGAATTACCATATCGGTAATCCAGTCGGTGCTGCCGCCCCGTGCCTACCGACTATGTAATTAATACTAACTATCCCGACACACTCATACCATAATTAAAATTTTACTTCAACATCTATTTATAATTATATACAGATTATACATTATTACAAAACGCCCCCAAACTCTACCGACGGATCTACCTAATTTTTTATTTAAAATTAACGACACTATCTAGCTAAATTAATTAATTATATAATAATATACGTGTGCGCGCTATATACAGGAGTATACACCGACACATAGGTGTGCGCGCACCGTCTATATCTATATATATATTTTAGTATGCCGCGGTATACCTTCGCACGTATAAATTAGGTATACCGCGACTCCTACTCTACTCGCGCTCCCCTCGCTCCGCGCGCTCCCACCCATTATCCCACTACGGTCGATCACTCGAGCATGTTCGCGCGCGCAACACTCTCGCTGCTCGAGTGATTCCCCCTTCCCGCGCACCTCGCCTAGTGCCGCACGAGCGTCGCCGTCGGTGCCGCGTTCCCCGGTATACGGGTGTAAGGTGGGGGAGCACCCTGGCTCTCCCGACTACTAGTACGCAGTTCGGGCGCGCGCCCATGCGCCATCTCAGCCGTCGTCGTCTGCTGAGCACGTGTGACGGTTGAGGTTAGGACGCCGCCTAACCTCCCGTCTTGTCATCAGCAGCGGATACGCCAGGTATCGTGAGACGACCTGGGCTCGGTCCTTGGCTCACGATACCTCTCGGCCGTGGTCTCGGTCGTAGTCCGCGTACTACCGTCGGGTATCGATCGACTCTAAAACATACCCATACCGTGGGTATCAGTGTTTATATTAAAAGTGCATCGGTGCACTTCGGTCCGCCTGCGAGGGATTCGCTACCTGCGACGCGATCGCGAACTAACGTAACGTGAAAATAATGCATGCACATGACTTGTAAATACAAGCCATGTGCATGTACTTGTGCGTTGTACATTTTACAACGTCACAAAGTACACTCCCAAATTTCAATTAATTCATAATTGTGTGTTTTAATTCTCTCACTGGTAAAACAAGTTTTTTCGTACCGTTTATCCATTGTTTCGCCGGTTGATAAAAGCTTATCTCTATTAATTCTGTGACAACGAGGACAACCATGCCAAAAGCATCCGTGAAATTGAAGAACTATTCCACGACGTTGGTCATTCTGATTAGGTTCGCAATATCCATCTACCAAAATACCTTCCAAAAGCCTTTTCTCGCGTGATTTTCCTGCATGTATGACTCTACGTTTTAAAACCTTTTGTTCCATCCAATACAACCATTGTATAGCTTTTACAGATTGATTGTCTTTTCTTCGATAACCACCACTAGGTACAACACCTATTTGATTATCTTTCAAAAAATGTTTTCGATATACACGCAAACAAGTTGATGCTACGGTCGTACAGTCAATAAAATGATCGACACTGTAGTCTATAAACATCTCTCAAAAGGTCAGACATGCCAATCTCAGAATGTTTACATCTTGCTTACAGTATTTAACAATTTCTTCTTTAAAATTGAAAACGTATCCGACTTGTGTTTGCGTGGTATACCACTCCAAAAAAATTGCTCTTTCTTTGTCACCCATAATATCGACACCATATGCTGATGTAGGTGGATGAGGACCTACATAGTTTTCGTTTTCAGCTGTATTAAAAAAATGTGGAAATGTTCCTTTTTCGATTCCTGATAAACCAAACGCTTTAGGTAGTCTGCTTAAGGGCATATGAAAAAAATTTAAACTATCAATGAATTTAACATTCATAATAGTCATCGAAATAATGTTAGATCCGTTTAGGATGACGGTAGGTGCAACCCTGTCACAATACTTCTCTACAAGATACTTAAAAATAAATTGAGCGTCGAAACCTTGAGAATTGTGAGCGATGCAAACAATTTTTGAGAATGTGTTTCGTCTGGTAACAGCCAACTCTACAAATTCTTTTACAGGATCTCTAGTAAATACGTATTCCCTTATACCACAATAACTACACATATTTGTAATTTCAGTTGAAATACAGAAGTTGCTTGTTGAAATACACCTAAATTTACAATGTGTATCTTTTTATTTTCATCACCCGCTACCTGCATTGTTTGCTGTGTTTCAAAATCATAAAAGAAATACAAATTTTTGGGTGCGGTTAATTGATCATTTTTAATCGGTTTTATGTAACAAAAATGATTTGATGCTAAATACTCTTTACATACTTTACAAAAAGTGTCTACACATTCGTGTTTCTTATTACCATTTTTAGAACGTACAGTTTGTAAACATTTTACTCATCTTCTAATCATTTCACAAACACTAGACGATTTATTAAATGAATTTTTTCTTAAATGATTTTCGAAGCAATGATCTCCAAAAAAATCTCTGAAACACGTCAAACATTTTTTTGTAACACTAAATACTTCGCAAGCAGGAATTTTCATACATTTATAACATTTATTGGAACATCTATGATCCTCAACATTTTTATACGTTTTGTTGCAAGGAATGCAATAACCTCTGGAACCGCTTGCCGCTAGTAAATTCAAAATAGGTTGGTAGTGTCTCGATGTTTCATAGTACATAATCCTTAAAGTATAATTAATCTGTTTATTTATATCTATGACAAATTTCGCTCCATCATAAATTGGTAAATATCCAAGACCAAAATGTCTAAAAGAGTATATCACTAATGCTACACCGAGCGGCGCGAAAAACTTTTGAAAATTGTGAATTTCATCAAGCCCACATCCTGATGCCGGAATATTTACGTTTGCCTGTCGTACTAGATCCA
Organism: Theocolax elegans; assembly: GCA_026168455.1. Classification (NCBI taxonomy): domain Eukaryota; kingdom Metazoa; phylum Arthropoda; class Insecta; order Hymenoptera; family Cerocephalidae; genus Theocolax; species Theocolax elegans. The sequence continues at coordinate 37,303,655 of CM047428.1, forward strand.
AAGCTGCTTTTTTTTGTACACTGCTATTACTTCGGCGTATACTGTTCCAACGTTCATGCAATTCCTCTGAACGAATTTGACCTCTAAAATGATATGCGTAACTTGTAACAAGCGAACGCGGTAAACACAGATTGTCTTGATGGATAAAATTGATTTTTTGCTTACCGATTCTTCGTTTAATGCTACGCGACCTGCACCTCTCACGTCATTCACAATATTGCATTTAAAAGTCAATAGGTTATCCATACCAAATTCCGCTCCACTCTGCGTCACGTTAAATATCATATTCCATAATTCGTCTGCGTTAGAAGCATGAATAGGTCTATAAGATAACCAAAGAGGTCCATGGTTGAGACTATTCGAGTCCATTGTGATACCGATAAAATTGGTGGCAGTACGACCATTGACGATTTTTGTATGCAATTCTCTTACTGCGCTTTCCAGCCATTCTAAAATATTGTATCCTTCTAGAACATTCGCTATACGTCCTTGAATCTCAACACCTTCTAATCGTTCTAAAAACGTGACGTTTCACTTTGGATTAAAAATCGTGGATTATTGGTACCACCACCTTGTCTGATTTGTATTTCATATTCTGAAAAATTTTTAATTATTTCTTTGAAGGTAACAACAGTATGCATTTAACGTTTTTCAATCTAAATTTTAAAAATGACTTCATAGCTATTAAAAAAGACGACTAGTAATTCACTGGTTCGTACCCAGGTAGCACTGTCCGTCTCGGAGACGTTTTTAAGACGTTATTAAGCGTTTTAAGCGTTTTTAAATCGTCTAGAAACGTCTTTAAGACGTTTTGTGCTGACAGAGTAGCAACGTCAAAATAATTGTGTCAAAATATATAATACAAATATAAAATTTTGTTCTTTTTTAGTTATAAATTTACAAGTCTTTTAACAATTAAACAACAATATTCAAGTATTGGAGCTGCCATTTTTGGAACGGGACAAACTTTTTCTATTGGTGTCAACTTATAGATACATTAAATTTACCAATAGTTTATTTAATTTATACCAATAAATTTCATATATTTGATTGTTTATGGTTTCTTTTAATTAAACCTAAAGTTTATTTCTTAGATTAAAACAAATTTTTTTAATTTTATCTGTTTTTCTATTTAATATTTAAAGAAATGTGATTTTGAGTTACTGAAGTGTCCAGCTATTGGTATATTTTTATCTTAGAATTTTTTCATAACTGACGTAGAGAATTCAGAATTATATCAAATATTGAAAAATTAATTTCATGTTACAGAAAAATTACATTTTAAATTAGGGTTTGTTTCTGAAGAATAAGTATATGAAATTTTAAGTAGATTGTACACCTTTTTATTCTAAAAATTGTTTACAAATACATTTTACAATTTGAGAATTACGTACGTTCGTTATTAATATCATCATCGTCTGTTTGGCATGATTCTGTTTCACTTCCGCAATCTTCCTTTTCACTTTCGGTGCTATCACTATCCGATGATGACAGATTAAGAATGTCCATACATACTTTACTTAACGATGGTTTAATATCTCGTACTGTAATTAATTATAAAAAATTACTTACTAATACCTCTCAATAAATCACTTAAAATTTTTACGGTATAAATATTACTGGGTTTGGGTCGAATTTGTCAAAGCCTCATTAAAAATATGTGCGATATTTCGAATTTTAAAAATTAAAGATACAGTTTCTTTAATTTGAACCAAGAAAAATAGAATCGTCATTATTTCGAAAGTAATAAAATCTTCAGTTATTTTGTATTTAGTTCAATATTTCGAATTCCAAGTAGTAAATGCATTATTTTGTATATTATTGTGTATTCTAATTTTTTAAATTCGAAGTATCGCACATATTTTTAATGAGTCTTCGACAAATCACATCCCCCTCACTCAATATTACTATATAATAAAAATTACGTACCTTCATTAGTATTGTCGGCATCGTCTGTTTCACATGGTTTGGTCTCATTTTTACAGTCTTCTGTTTCACTTTCGTTGCTATCACTATCTGATGGTAGTTCAATAATCTCCGTACATACTCTACTTGATGACGGTTTAATATCTCGTACTATAATTAATTATAAAAATTTTACTAAGTCCTCTAAATATATTGAATAAATATGAAACGTTTTTAAATTACCATTTTTTACAGCACATTCCGGTATTAAATTATCATCTTCCGATGTTCTACTTGTCGATGGTTCATTATCTTTCACTGTAAATAATTACAAATAAAGTGATTTACTAACACTTTTAAATAGATTTAATACATATTAAACACTTTTAAATTACCACTTTTTAAATCACATTTTGATATTAAACTATCACCTTCTAAATCCTCCTCCATTTGAAGTAACACTGTAAATATAATTAATTTCTCGTTACATTACTCTGATACATATAAATTCAGCGTAATAATGACGAAGAATCTCGATAGGTACTTACTATATTTTTGTAAAATCTCATTTGCCTCAGGATGTCCTTGAGGATACAAACGTTTGATAACACTTATCACAATTTCTAAAATATATTTGTTTTGAAAAAGGCCTAATTTATATAATTTTTTTATGGTAGTTAAACGACAATGTAACAAAATGGATTTCAATTTGTTTAAAATCACGTTCGTTTGTAAAGAATACAAATCGCTGCTTTTCATATTTTGCGCTATAGTACGAATCATAGGTTCGTAATTGATCACAATGCGAAGAACACAAAAAAACACACTAACCGCGTGAAGCTTTGTTACGCGTTCCATGACTTTTGCAGAAGAACTGATTGAATAGCTTTGTAAAATATAATATACATTATATACTTTGAAATAGACACTCGACAACTGCTGAATAATGAACTTTATATATTTTACGTTTGACGAAATCTTGTCATCTTAACTGATTCATCGTATCATACAATTTTATTATAAACGAGTGGTTGAGAAATTAAAACAGCTAAGTTTTAAAACATCATTCATGTTAACTTATAACCTTACAGTATAAACTTACGATATATAGAAATTTATTGTTAAAATATAAAAATGGAATTTCATACTGTAAAAGTAAGAACAAACCGTGTGAAACAGACGATGTCGATAATACTAATAAATGTACGTAATTTTTTATTATAAAGTAATATTAGGCGGGATCCAATTTGACGAAGACTTATTAAAAATATGTGCGATATTTCAAATTCCAAATAATAGATAAATAACTTTTAAAATATTTTTTGTTCGTATGTAATGACATGTAGAAATACTTGACAATTTCATAAACGCTATGTGATAATAAAGTAAAAAACTTTTTTGTTCATGACGATTATACTTATTCAATGTATTAATTATTATTAATAAAGTTTATCACCTGAAGATGGAGACAAATATGTCTTCAAAACGTTATGCATTTAGATATTCAAATTGACACTTTAAAGCAGTCGATAATTATAACCAAAAATTATAGCTAAGAAAAAAATTGTAAGGTAAAAAAGTACCAATAGCTAGACACCGCAGTAACTCAAAATCACATTTCTTTAAATATTAAATAGAAAAAACAGATGAAATTAAAAAATTTGTTTGTTTGAGGCTTTCACCTAAGAAATAAACTTTATGAAAGGAAACCATAAACAATCAAATACATGAAATTTATTGTTATAAATTAAAGAAAATATTGGTAACGTTAATGTCGATGAGAGACACGTGTCATTCGGATACTGTACACTATCAGCATGTTAGACACAGATAGATCATCAAAACAATTACGAACGCACGATTCGTAGCGACTGAACTTGGATACTATGCACTATCAGCGAGGTGAAGAAGTTGTGTCGATGAGGGGCACGTGTCATAGGTACCATCGGATACTATGCACCATCAGCAGATTAGACACAGACGGATCATCTGCTAGGTCATCAAAAACGTACGTGTCGTAGCGACTGACCTCATGAGTCATCTTTGTTTGGGTGCGCCATAGTGCCCCCCTAACTACTACAAATATTTTCACACATCTCGATTTTTCAAATGAAAAAAATTTTTTATCCAAATGTTTTTAAGAAATTGCTATGGAACACATTTTTTTGCAGCTAGAGAAATGTTCTCGACTTCTAACTTTTAAAACAAATAGGGTACAACATCGAAAATCCAACATGGCGGTTCTCAAAATGACGTCCGAAGTGATCATTTTTTTGAAAAATTTCAGGATACTATAACTTGAAATCTATGAGCTCTTCTGAAAAATACTAACAATGAAAAGTTCTTAGAATTCATCAGGAAATGCACTGAAATTTTTCCAGATTTTTTTTATGAAATTTTAAAATTTTTGATTTTTGAAAATTTCTAAAAATTTACAAAAAATTCTGCAAAAATTCTAGTGTATTCTGTAATGATTTTAAGCATTATCTGTACTTTTTAATGCTGTATTCCGTAAACGTACATACAGCAATCTGATAGCATATACCATTGATTAGAAGAAATGGACGTTTTGTAAATTCCAACGTTGCCCAATCCTAACCGCGTAGAGGTGGAATCACAAGGATCTTTTGTTCTGTTTTTTCTTCATTTTATCGTTTTATGTTTCTTTCTTCTTATTCATTTCATTTGTGTTTTATAGTCCTTCCAGGTTTTTCCATTATTATTTTGTTTTCTCCCGTCATTACTTTCTCGTTTACTTTTCTTTATCATATGATAATGCTAACATAAGTTTTGCCTTTCCGTGAATTATTCACCATAGTTTTCGAATGACTAATCACTTCTTATGTTTTGATGTAAAATGAGATAAGCATTGGTAAGTATTATATTCAATATATTTTTTTGTAGTCCCTTTACCGCAACTTTTACTATTGATGCAGTATTTTTTTCTCGGAGCTGTTTTATATGTATGTCTTTCCATATTGTAACTTGATTTTGCTAAGTAGCGTTCAGTTACAGCCAGTGCTGTGTCTGGCGTTTCTATTTTTTTGTCCTATGTTACCAAATTCTTTAGAACAGTAGCATTGGGAACAATAATCCAAATCCATTTTTTGGATCTTATAGAACTTCCCAAATTACTGCAATGCAAATCGTGAAGATCAACACCGCTCATATATTTATTGGAGAATGTGAAAGCTTTTGGCAATTCTAAAGTAGCTTTATATTTTTGTTCTTTAGAATATTGTCTCACCGTTCCGAAAGACCTTACAATAGCACAATTTTAAAGACCGAAACGGGCTTCGAGTTCATAACAGTAATATAATTCAAACCACTGTTTTTATCATATTTTGAAACGAACGTTCCTTTCTTGGATATTTTAAACAATTTCATTCTTAGCTTTTATTCATTTAATCTCACAGTTCCTGTTGCTCATAATCCTATATTCTTCAAATGTGTACCAATAAATCTGGATAAGTAAAAAAGTTATCGAATGTAAGATGATATTGATACAGTTTTCTTGGAGTGATTGTCTAAAGCAAGTTTTGAACTATTTGAGGAACTAATTGACTACCTAAAGCACACTTACAAAGTTTTGGGTTCGTCTCTGAAGCATAAATATTCGTCCCTTTTCCGAAATAAATATCATAGTCTAAGAGAAAACCATTGACCGTACATAAAGCCCACATTTATCCCAAAACGATCAGGTTTATTTTGTATGTATTGCTTCAAAAACGTTTGATCATACAACTTGATCATCATCTTATCAATGGATAGAGCTGTTTAAAAGTAACCAAAGCATTTTATATTCTTTCTAAAAATCTCTAGTGGCTTTCAGACACGTCAAGCTCTGTCATTTGAGTTAGCATCGCTATCTTTAGACATTCTAATTTTTTGTTTGATAGTTCTTGACATAGCAGCTTTAGGTTCGCAACGTAAAACTGGCAGTCAGGACCAATAATCCTTTTGAAAAATAAATCAAATGGATCAACCAAAGAAGAAACGCGAATTTTATTTTGAGCATTTGTAGGAAGCAATAAAGCATTATCAGGAGTATCATTGATTACACATTCACCATCCACCATTCATACTCATGGTCTGTTACTAACTTTTCTTGGTTATCACCATAAGCGTCCAAAACTTTACGATAAAATATACCTGGAACATCACCCGATAATTTTGAGTACTTATGTAATTAATATATTTTCATCCTGAAAATCTGTAATAGCAGCATGATCTGCAATACCCACTTCTTCAAATTCAATATCCGAATCTGATTCGCTGGAATAATCAGCAGTACGGAGAATGATTAATCGAGTATTTTCATCTTCCTCAACACATACATTTGATCTTATTCGAGACAACTTCTTTCTTTTTGCTAAAATAATTGTCAAATCTCAATTAGATGAGGTGGCTTATTATAGTATTTTTAACAACTAATTATCGCATTTGAAAAATCTCAAGTGACAGAATTATACATATATGTATTATAAACTATCATATGTATTTGTTTATTATTCATGACAACGGGATAATGAAATAACTGTTTATAAAGTTCCCGTATTATTCGAACGGTATATGTAACTTATGAGGACGATTCGAAGTAAGACAACAAGTTGATGGCGCAGGCGGTAGCATTAGCAAAAACCTATAATAATAATTATACATTTTTTGGTATACTGCTACATTGCGAATGAAAAAAATTAAAAGAAAGTAATAACTATTAATACAAATTAATAAAATTTAATAAAAGTGAAAAACTATTCTTAATCATTTCCCATTTTTTTCTTATACACTATTTTGTTATGGATGAAAAAATTTAAAGGAATTAATAACTATTCATAACAATATTTATAAAAATGGATAAAAATTAAAAAAATTAATATTTTGTCTCAAATCTAGGTATTGATATTAGTTTCTCCTTTTTATAATTTTTTAAAATTTTTGCAAACATTTATTATTTTATTATATTATTTAGTATATTATTTAACAGCTATTATATTAATTTTTATTAATTTTTTACACTTTTCTTCATTTCCGCCTGGGAAGTGATAAATATTGACAATATCTTTAAATATGTATCTGTGATTACTTAAAATCGTTCTATACTTCGTAAAATTCTGTCAGTCCGCTTTCTGACGCACTGCTCCCCCCCCCCCCCGCGAATTAAAATTACGAATACTTACTTAACAATATAGATTAACATTGGTTTTATAGAAAATTACCCTGGTGGGAATGTTCAGCAGTGTTTTGGCTAGTTTATAGCAAGTGAAAGACAAACTGAGCAGTGAGTTGAGCAGTGACTGGCTAGTCGACGTGTTATTGTTGTCAGATTTTTAGCATTCACTAGCTAAGAACTCACTAACAATTTGTAATTGAAAAAAAATAATTTAATTACAGATTTATATCGTTTAAAATAATAAAAATATATAAACAAAATTTAGATGAATTATTACATGTAAGTTCCTACTATACAATAAGTTAACTTAAACTTCCAGAACAGAAACACGATTTCGAGGGAATTTTTGTAGGTTATGTTTACGAATCATATGTCGGTTTCGATTCATATCGATTCTTAAGCAGTGCGTCTCCAGTGACTAACCAGCGACACTGCCCAGTTGATCTTAGCTAGTGACTAGTCTGCTCAGCAGTTTCACTGCTTTATTTTCTACCAGGGTAATATTAGTTTGAAATATAATTTGATTTTCTAATTTCACTAATATTTGTTATTGATGGTTAAGAAGAATTTATTGTTCATCCACAATTTGTTAAGATGTAATAGAATTTATCGATTTCTAGGAATAACAAAACATGTTGTAAAAAAAACTATTGCCGACGTTTCCTATGTTTTAGTACCATTCCTTTTCAAAGCGAAAATTATATAGAGAACCTCTACAGTTTAATTATTACGGATACGATCTATCAAAGCACAATCACTCACACACAGTCGAGTCACGGTAGTGGACTCCCTTTGGGGTGGTACTCCAGATTTTGTGTGAACTTTCGACTGTGTATCAGGGTTTGTGCTTTTGGAAGATCTTATTTGTAATAATTAGGATATAGTGGTTCTCTACATACCAATTTTTGCCTTGAAAACGGACGGCGCTAAAACGTCCGAAACGTCGGCAAATGGTTTTATTACATTTGATTCAAAATTTTATCGTTCGGCAATATGTATATGTATATAATAATATCGGCCTCTCACGAACTAAATCCTTTACTTTAGAATAAAGCAGGCACATTGTACTCTGTGTTCACTATGGTTGGTGGAATTTCCCAGAGCACGGCCTTCTTAAAATAATTAAAGGCGTTTCGTCCTCGATCTCCAGCTTGGACTCCTCAGTAAGGAACTGGAGATTCTACCTTAGACGCCTGTCGCAAGATGTTCTGCTGCTATATATATAGAAAAGAGACGACGATCTCTCCAACGAGTGTAGAGAAATAGTCGTCTCCCTCTGGTGGTGGGAAAAACCATTAACCAGAGTGCGACGGGAAATTCCACCAACCATAGTGGACACAGAGTACAATGTGCCTGCTTTATTCTAAAGTAAAGGATTTAGTTCATGAGAGGCCGATATTATTATATACATATACATATTGCCGAACGATAAGATTTTGAATCAAATAACTCGCGACACGGTCTAACACGTCGCACTCTGGTTGGTGGTTTTTCCCACTACCAGAGGGAGGCGACTATCTCTCTACACTCGTTGGAGAGATCGTCGTCTCTTTTCTACATATATAGCCGCAGAACATCTTGCTGGCGTCGCAGATCATCTTGCGACAGGCGTCTAAGGTAGAATCTCCAGTTCCTTACTGAGGAGTCCAAGCTGGAGATCGAGGACGAAACGACTTTAATTATTTTAAGAAGGCCGTGCTCTGGGAAATTCCACCAACCATAGTGGACACAGAGTACAATGGGCCTGTTTTATTCTAAAGTAAAGGTTTTATTACATGTTTTGTTGTTCGTAGAGATCAAAAAATTCTATTATAACTTAATATTTGTTCCTGAAGTGCGCATGTTAATTGCATAAATATGCAAATAAATTAATGTTGTATTAGAAGAAACTATATTTTTATTATACCACCTGCGAACTATTACAGTACCAAAAAAATTGGTGCACCGAAAAAGAAGTAGCGGTCTATCATTGGTCGGTTATTGGATACGCGGACAAAATTACACCTTTTCTCACAAAAGCATGGGTGTCATTTAGCCCACGCGTCAAATAGCCCACTTATTTATTTATTAATTTTTTATTATATACATACATATATACATGTATTATAAATAAATATACATATATTTATTTATTTTTAGTATTCAACAAATTTCGTGGTACTAGAGAAGGAAAAATATTAAAATGTACAAGGAAAAAGCAATATCCAACATTTCATTAAACACAATAACAAGTACGTAATTTTTAAATCATTTTAAAATATATTTTATAAATATGTAATGTAAAGTACTTTACAAATAGATTATTACATACTGATATAAAATTAAGCATATTAATCTTAATAACAATAATTAATATTAAAATAAATAATATTTCGAAAATATTAAAATTAATTATTTATTTACTTTTTGTTGCAGATAAACTAAACGATGTACTATTAGAAATCTAAGTTGCACGATAAGATTAATTGCAATTACAAAATGTAACGAATGTTATTAAAATATATTTAAGAACTTTTCTTTGTTTGATTAATCAATCTGTTAAAGTAAATGTAAAGTAAATGTTAAATTAATTGTATATAAAAGTATTTGATTGTCTGTAACTAGTTTGCTTTACTTTATTGTATGAAATATAATAAATTATTTTCATGATTTGTCTCCGTACAATATATTTTTATAATTTTAATATATACCTATACATATAGAATATCAAAATTAATTTGTAGTATTATAGCACCAATCATAAAATAGTTAGAAATAACGCAACATTGACTCTTAAAGGATGGAAGTTTTAAAAAATTTGAATAGTATATTATGCATGTAGTGTGCTGTTTTATTTTGTACCTCTGAATAACGAATTTTTAAAAATGTTAATATGATTCTTTCACAAAGTATTTTAGATTTCGGTATGCAAAATAATTACGATACTTTGTAAAAAAAGTTATGGGCAAAGTTTTAGTTCTTCCTGAAAGCAACAGAATTAGCCTGATTAAGTTGGATTTGATGCACAAATACGAGTAATATCCTATGGTTCGAGACTATTAAAAAAAGAAAAGTATTTCACGAATTAAAATTAATACATGTGCTTGATTCCTGTTAATATGTGGCACTTATTAAAGTTTGCTATCGGTAGGGCATATATACCCCATGTCTTCCTCGTCGGGATAGAGCTGGTTTTCAAAAATTTTTATATCTTTCATCTGTATCTAGTGACGAGATGCCTGGACTCTACTGATGAGCCCACCAGGCATACTCAGGGCGAAATACAATAATTTTTTTTTTTTCTTATCTTTTTTTCCGTTTATTTAAGTTTTTATTAATTTTATACTACAATCAATTAAATTGTATATTTTCTTTTTTGACTTAGCTTGTCTTAGTCTTTTTTCAAACACTCATACTGTGAGGTTTCTAAAGTGGCTGGTATTAATACAGTCCGCCTTACTTGAGTTGTGAGGAATGTTCTTTGGCTTGTGGAGATCAATAAATTCATTTATCTTATAACTTATAGTATAAACAAGCAATAAATTCACGAATTTACAAATAGTTGGAAAATTCAAATTTTAAAATAATTCTTTTAACCTTTTGACTGCGGGGTTGATCGATGTATCGACCACTTAAAATGCACAACACATTTAATGTTTTTAGATCAATTTTGATGTTTTGAATGTATATAAAAGAGTTTTGTAATTCATCAAAATATTATTCACCTTGAAAATAGGTATTTCAAAGTCAAATTTCATCCCTAGTAGAAGCGAGAATTTTAGAGTGATTTCTTTCGTAATTTTATATACTGTTTATAAAAAATACTTTAAACTTTGAGAATTTACAGTCAAAGTCATATTGTATATTATTTGCATAAGCGAAAGTTTGATCTAGCTTTTTAGCGTTATTGATGAGGTCAAAACGGGAAAAATAGTAAAAAAATCCTAAAATTATCTTTGTTCATGAAAATGTCTATTTCGCGATGAAATTTTAGTTTCCAAGACAAAATATCGAGCTTCAACCTTATTTTTGAAGGTTACATAAAATGCTGCGGCATTCATTTTCAGCGTGATCTAAAATCAATGACGTAAACACAAAATCTGTTTTTTACTATTTCGGTCTGGGAGTTGGTATATCTTTGTTGTTAGTCAACTGGGTACGAAATAAATGTCATCACTTTTTGCAGAAACTCGTCTAATCTTCAAAAATATTTTAATCTCAATAAATTAATTTATTTTTTATTCATTCATATTTATAAATTGATAATACGATGCAGATTGGTACTTCTCATGCATAACTTATTAGTCTCCAGGATTTGCACAGTATATAATTTTTACTATTTTCACTTTTTGAATATTACGCTATTGAATAGTGTAATATTCTATCTTTTATAAAATGGCTGAACATGAAGCTTGGAGTAGTGGCGAGTCCAAAGCAGAAAATGAAGTATTAGAAAACGAGGTTTTAGACAATGGAGCAGAAAATGAAGACATCCGGGAAATCAATGTGGAAGACTTTTGTTATAAGGAAACTGAATTGTCTGAGGACGCGTATTTTTATCCATCAATCAAAGATTTTCAAGGTAGCTCCGAAATAAATTCGAATATCTCTTTTTCAGGAAATACACCAATTGATTATTTTAGTTACTTTTGTGAGTCTTCTTTGCTCAAAAAAATTGTAGAGGAAACCAATCGTTACGCAACTTAAAATCCCATAACTCGTTCTTCCCACATGAAAGCTTGGTCCCCTGTCACAAAAACAGAATTGGAAACTTTTCTAGGCCTTTCCATTCTAGTGGGCCATGTCTGAAAAGGCGATTTACAAAGTTATTGGTCCACAGATCTTTTGCTACACACTCCAATTTTTGGCCAAATCATGCTTCGCGATAGATATATTCACATCCTACGATGTTTACATTTTCATAATAATGAAGAAATCGAAAATCATCCTCTAGTGAAAATAAAGCCAGAAATAGAACACGTGCAAAGAAAATTTTCAGCAGTTCTTACTCCAGGAAAAAATCTGTGCATAGATGAAAGTCTATTATTATGGAAATATAGGCTTCGATTCAAGCAGTACATTCCTTTGAAGAGAAATCGCTTTGGCATCAAGCTATTCATGATTGTAGACTGCGAGACGGGATTCGTGTTGGGTTTTATTGTTTATACTGGCGCAGACACTAATTATCAAAAGATTCGGGTGTTATTGGCGATATTGTAGCTCACTTTTTACAATCTAATTTTTATAAGGGTCATGTGATATACATAGACAATTGGTATACATCTCCCACTTTGGCAGAATTTTAACACGATCGTGATATAGGTATGTGTGGTACAGTGAAAGCAATTAGAAAGGGAATGCCAAAGCTTGAAAGCAAGTTAGTTCGAGGTGAAGTACAAGTTTCTCACAACGATGTGCGGATGGCAGTGAGGTGGGAAGATAAACGTAGCGTTCGTATGCTTACAACTGTGCACGAACTTGAATTCTGTGCAATTGGAAAAAAATGTTACCTAACAAATAAAGATATTATAAAGCCAAGGTGTGTCCACGATTATAATCAAAGTATGGGTGGTATTGATAATGTTGATAGATAATTATCTATAACAGAAACAGTGCGAAAAACAATGAAATGGTATCGAAAGTTTTTTTTTCATCTTATTGATCTTTGTCCATCCAATGCTCATGCGTTGTATAAAATGAGAAACGTGAAAGCTATATCATTTCCTTCATTTAGATTACAGGTTGCTAGATCATTACGGAAACTTGATCTTTCTGCAAGCATCTCTCCTTACAATGACTCTCCCATTCGATTAGTTGGCCGCCATTTCCCGAGGCAAGGTACAAGTCGAAGATGCCACTTGTGCTCTTTAAGTAAGACTCCACGTAGAACGACATACACTTGCCCTAGTTGTGAAACTTCTCTATGCGCAGCACCATGCTTTGAAGAGTACCACACAAAAGAGACATTACCGTAGAGCCAATCATTCCTATGTAAGAGGCAAGGGGACTCACGGAAATCAAGCACCCCGAAACGTGAGAGGCAAGGGGACTCACGAAAATCAAGCACCTCTATGGGATCACCTTTTCGCCACGTCCACGCCGTTGATCCTGGGTTATGCTAAGAGCGAATGTCAGAATATTTCTTGACATCTTAACAAATGTAGCAGATGTTTGTTGCACTTGTTTCAGAAGTGAATGCAACCTTGAATGTAAATTTTTAAGATCAATGATACCGCAGCTATTTTTTTCAGAATTTTTTTTATTCAGTCCATGACACTATGTACAAAAATCTTCAAAAAATTCTATCTATGCTAGAAAAAAAATTTGACCTTGAAAAATAAATTTTCAAGGTCAAGAGTATCTCTAGGATTTTTTTACTATTTTTTTCATGTTCAGCGCGAGAAATTACATAGAAATACCCTCTAGAGTTTTCCTGGAAAATGAGAAAAAAATTTTACATTGTTATTTACGTTGCCTGCGGGGGTGGTCGATTTATCGACCAGCAGTCAGGGTGGGGACTCTACCTGAAATATCGAATGATCTCATGTATACATTTTGCATTTTATAAAAGGTCGTTTAGTACTAAAATTTTCCCGCAGCCAAAAAGTTAAGGGTAGCAAAACTAAAAATTCAGCATTATAAATGCTTAAAAATTAATTTTTTAAAATTGTATAATAATATTTGTATTTTTAACAGCATAGAGGAGATTAGATTGATATTGCAAAAAATACAGATGCTTTTCTACCACTCTAAGGCAAATGCATAAATTTTTTTGCAATGATCGTGCTAACAGATTCATCGTTCTAAGGAAACAAATATACATTTCTATTATTATTACGGGCACTTTTCCCAGATATTTTGATCAAAAGTGGTGTTAATGATTTAGACTCACTGTGGAAATTTATAGACAGATTTTAACTATAAAAAGACATTTTTAGGCAGGTTTTAATTAGGTTTTCAGAGTCCGGAGCAGAATTGCTGAATTTCACTATTTAAGATTTAAACGGATTACAAGAACGTGACAGCATACATTTATGACTTTAGATGTATTTTTAATGAAAAATTCAGAAAATTTTACAAATAAAGTCATATTTATGTTTATAGTGAAAATGCATCCCCTGGAGCTATAATTTCACGAAAATGTGCATATAATGCAAAAAAAGTGCTAAAATATCAAATTTTATTCTCACTAACATAAAATAATGGCCCCGAAAAAATCTGAAAAAATTCAGGAGAACTACTGGACACCTCTAAAACATATTCCCGCATTTATAGCAATATTCATTTTTTTCATCTTCGATGTTACAGAGAACCATATATATATTGTGACGTGGTGGATCTGTATGAGTACAGATCCCCGTCACTTAGGGCTCTGTAGTACCGACGCGGCCAGCGCAAGAATCGGCACTTGGCATATGGCGCGCGTATCGGTAGGCAGAAGACGCGGAATAGTACAGCTACGACCAATTGCGGGCGTAGCGCAGTGGTAGCGTGAACGCCTTCGGATCCAAAGGGGCTCGGGTTCAAGACCTGACGCCCGTTCCTTTTTTTTAATTTGTAGCAAATGAGTCTCATTGTTACAATATATATATATATATATATATATATATAAACTTCCCAATAGGGGTTTATGACGCCCGACATGTTAAATTTGGATCTTCTGTCTGCTTCCCACCACTGGTTGGGGTGGGCGGAATATGGAGCCCTGGCGTCATAACCCGAAGGTCTCTCTTCCTCGTACTAAAGTACGTATCTTCCCTCTCTGTCATGGGTGCCATAAACCCCGAAATTTAAAATTATATATATATATATATATATATATACGTGACCCATTTTAATCGCCCCACCTAAATTTCTTGGAATCTATGCTAGTTATGAAAAAATAATTCATCGAAAAGTTGTGAAGAACGATGGGGAACATCTTTTGACGCAATTGGTTTTTAACCTTTAACTTCATTTTTAAGGTTTTCTGAAGGTCAGAGTTATTTTAAGTAAATTAAAATCTCTGCTTTGAGTTTTTGAATGGGATAGAGCGGGTAAAACTTACTCCCAAAATGGTACTGGAAGCAGTCTTTTGCGACTTTGACAAAATCAATTGATAGTTAACTATTAAAAAATCTGGAGACGTTAGATCTGGTGAACAAGCAGACCATTTAACTGGACCTCCTCGTTCAATCCATCTACCATTGTAATTTCATCAACTTTTTAAAAATAAGCTGTTTTACCGACTGTCCAGGTTCACCATCTTCGAATTTTCAGAAACTGATCCCTGTATCGTAATCAGCGACACCAAAGACCCTCGAGTAGAATAATTTTTAGTGAATTTTCATAAATTTTTATGAAAAAAAATTACTCTACTGATTACTGATACTGAGTACTGAGTACTGAGTGCTGATTACTCTACTTAAAATAAAATGTAGATAATAAAATTTTGATCGTAAAGTTTGAAACTCATAAGGAAAAAAATTTTAAAATATTGACACATAAAACTTTTTGATTTTTTATTCAAAACTCTTAAAAAAAGTGAAAGTACATAAATTTCTCTTTAAAAATGGCTGATTATCAATTAAACGAGATTGTGGTTATGATAACGGTTTTAGGAGAAAGTCATAATAATTTTCGAGCTGCAGCAAGACATTACGCTGTCCGTTTTCCTGACAGACGACACCCAGATCACTGAACAATAAGTCGTTTGACTGAAAGAGCTCGTGAAGGTCATATGGTCCGTCAACGCAAATGACATGAATATAATGAGAAGATGCCTACCGCATAACGTTGGTTCAACAGATGGAAGAAAATCATTTTTAACACCGGATTGAGTTTTGCCAATGGGCTTTGCGTAGGATAGAGAATGACCAGATTTTTTTAGATATGTCCTTTTTTCTGACAAGGCTAAATTCAGAGTGATACAGATCTAAATAGACATAATTGTCATTCTTGATCCAGGGAAAATCCGCGTTGACACAGAGCTGTCAATCACCAAAGGCGTGGGAGTCTTATAGTATGGTGCGGAATTGTAAATGGATATTTAATTGGACCTTATTTTTTTGAAAAAAAATGTAAACCAATATACTTATTTACGGCTAATGAGAGATGAACTACCTGTGTGATGTATATAGCTCTGATGTAGGAGCTGCCTACGACACGCGTGCCTTCTCTCGTGAAGTGGCTCCCGCGAACCACCGACCTATCTACTCGGGCGGGATTTGTCCCGAGAGGGGGGAGTAGAGAGGAATGTTTCCTCACCTGGACCGTACCAGGTATATTGGAGTACACTAATACGGGACACGCAACTCTATACGTGGTGTACCACTTACCGCGATTTACTCCGTAATTCGTACAGCGGGGAAATCCGGCGGGAAGACCGAGAGTGATCCGCCTCGAATCTACCTCTGTCTCTCTCTCGCTCCAATAGCCGGAACGCCTGTAGAGATTGTCCTCTCCTTCTCTAACGAACAGCGGGGGTGTGCGGCTCTGTACGTCAACGTTGTAGATGGTGGGGAGAACACTCACACACCCACACACACAACCCAGCAGGTGCTGCCCCCGCCCGACATGAATCACTACTAACGCACGAGGCCACGGATGTACGCATTAAATGACAACAACGCCGTATGTTGGTGTCAGGTAAAGTGTGTGTAATATTGTCGCAATCTTTTCTTATTATGCGCACTTTGTAGACGAAACAGCTTCTCGCAGTAGCCATTATATGCCAATGTCGATGTAACGAGGTGGCACGGTGCTGGCGTGTGTGACGTCAGGTCGAGACGTCAGTCGGTGCAGCGGCGAGATGAGATGAAAGAAGGGGAGCTGAGACGGCTGCGGTTCCGATGAAATCCAAAAGGGGCACCCACGTAGTCGAGTCGTGCTAAAATTTTGCCGCCTAATTGTCACTCTAGGCAGAATAACCTTGATGTTAATGAAAGTTTGCGATAAAAGTTGAGGTGGAAAAACCAACTGTTAAAACAAACTTTATTGTAAGTGCAAGCTGCTGTCGGTCCACCCTCTTATGATTCACGCTGTGAAGCTCGGGAACAAGTGTGAGAGACAAGGCAAAGATGTAAAGAAGGAGCGATAGTAATAGCAATAATTCGACTCACCTTGCGCGCGCAGAGAGTATAGGGATTCCTTCCGAGACACGGAGTTGAAAAGAAGTGTTACCGGGTAATTCTGGTAATTTTGCATTCGTTGTTTTTGTTGTTGTTAATATCGACAGACGATTAATTGAATATAAATCGGCGATATAGCCATTCTTAACGCCGCTACGATGGAACCTCCATCGTTTCTTTAATTATTTTAATTAGTTGGACCGATGAAAAGTAGTGTTGCAAAACTATATCGCCATAGTGTATTGTTGGACTAGTAGTTGCTTCATATTCTCAAGGTGTTTATATTTTGTATTATTGTGTTGTGTCCCTGAATATTTTAAAGAGAAAAAAAAATTAAATTGTGATTTTACTAAACTTGAGATTGCGAAAGAAAGAATGAACAAAAATAAGCTTTACTTAACTTTTCCGACGTGGACCGTGGTAGAGCGAGGCAGGTCTTAGCAGTTCCTGTGAAGGGTGTATCGAGTGAAATCGTAGGGCAGCAGCTGTCACCAGGAGAAGATTGCGGCTTCTTCCAAACCAAATCCAGGACGACGGAGATGTGAGTGCGAAACCAGGACCAAATCAACGATGACGGGAAGATTGATTTCGAATTTGAGAGCAATAGTTTGTGAACACGGGATCGTAGATGGAAATTACGGATAAAGTTAATCAAGAATCACAGAATTTATGCTTTACTCTAATATTTATTCAAATAACTAAAATATATTTCACAAAATGAACAATTTGTGTACGAGTAAAAATAATAAAATTTAGAGTCAGAACGAGTACTAAAATATCGATTGGTTAAAACGACGCGTAACTACAAATAAGCGTGAGAGCTCGAAGACCGACTTGTTCGATTCCTTTCGATCGACTGACTGCAACTGACTGTCCGTTGATGCGCTTCTCCTCTCGAAGTGGTGTGGAGGGGGCGCGTATTACCGCGCACTCTCTAGTGCGTTGTTCTAATGGAGGGTCTGCTCTTAATTGGTTGTGGGCGTGCCATCCTAAGTATGTGGACGGGGCTGCGCATCTGCTTATTGGATGCAGGTGCGTAGTCAGCGCGCGCATCGGAATGCATGTTAGTTGGTGGGATCTTTGGCGTCTCTTGGTTTTTTGATGATGTACATATTTGGATAATTTTGTGTACATATATTTGATAATTCGTAACTTGTTTATGTCAAATTTCTTCGTAGTCATACTATTCGTGAAAAATATATTAACTTACTATTCGTAGTCTGGTGGCGGAGAAAGGAACTAAGGATTTGACTTTGTGTGAGAGAGAAAGGTATAGGTGATTCGAGCGATAGTGGCGCTACTCTGGTGGCAGGGAAAGGAACTAAGGATTTGACTTTGTGTGAGAGAGAAAGATATAGGTGATTCGAGTGATAGAGGAGCTATTCTGGTAGCGGGGAAAGGAACTAAGGATTTGACTTTGTGTGAGAGAGAAAGATATAGGTGATTCGAGCGTGTACGATATATGCGCATACGTAACATATGAATATTATATTTGAATACATTTATTACTAAGTGCTAAGGTTATATATTTTTTTATTGTTATTTGGACAAATCGTGGTGCTTTATTATAAGTATAAAAATGTATAAAAATTGTCCGACATTACATAAAACAATCAAGATTGCATAACACAAGTATCGCTGCATTCAACCTCTATAGCAGTACACGTATGATAGGTTATACTTGTCATTGACCTATAATTACTTTTATCATCACTTAAATTAGTAGCGGTTAGAACATTCATTTAAACATATCAACTAGTTGAGAAAACTATGTAGATTGTTTTGAAAAATTAAGTTTATTGATATAAGTTATTTAAAACTTTAACAATTAATACATAAATTTAAAAAAAAGCGATAGTCATTTCAGTGGATATAAATATTATGAAAATGTGATTGAATTTAAATAATAGTAAATATGGGTATATGGGATCAAGAGTACTTCATTCTTACCTTGATAATTCCTACAAAATATTATTATAATATTAAACTCACTGATATGACTACCGCCTATTTTTTAAACTTAAGTTATAATTGTTTAAGTTTTAAATAACTTGTTATATCAATAATCTAAAATTTCCTAACAACCTACACAATTATAGACCAAAGTTACAAAGTTACAGAAAAAAAAATTTTATTTTCGCAATTCTCTGTCAAATTATTGTCGCGATTTGACAGAGAATCGCCCATATATATAGCCGATATCTGCCAGCTAATTGCGAACGAGCGACTAAGTGCGAAAGAGAGAGAGTGAGTGATATTGCCCCTTGAGAGACAAGTGCCGATTTCCTCGATAAAGGTTGGTGATTATTGATTCTCGTTGCTAAGGTACCTCCGTGTACCCGAATCCGTATGTACGAGACCCTAGTTCCTTCTATTCCCTTCCCTCCCCCCTTCAGCGAGACGTGAGCAGCGACGGAGTACATCTCCGACGGTACGGTTCGGGAGTCATCAATTAATTGTCGCGTATTAACGCGGCTGGTGCCCACCCACTAATTATAATATTATTAGGTAATAAATATTTATTTTATCATTAATAAATTGCTGACCCTTATTGACCTGCACCCTGATCCCCAGTGCAGCGTCACATTGACGCCCGACGTGGTTGTTTATAAGGAATCTTTATGGTTAAAATAAATTAATAGTTTCAGGGTAAAATTGAAGTGCAGCATAGTAGTTTTTCTTTATACTAAGAAGCGAGCGAATTGAATTCTTGTAAGCATCGACGCGCGATGCAAAAGCGGCCATATTGCCTTTTCTCTTCCTTCAGCAAAGCTCGCACACACCCGGAAGAAGCCGGTCGGCCATGTTGACGGCCATTTTCAGCAAGTAATAATTGAGCACGTGCACGAAAAATATAATTTTGTTTTCATATAATTTATTTGCGCTGCTTTATATATTTTATAAAAATAATTCATTTTCCCTCTCCTTCTAACCCATACAGCTATAATAACCAAGTATTTATAATTTTTTTGTGTGCTTCTATAAGAGAATGATATTTTTATTATTTTTTTTAAAAATTGTAATACATATAATCGATAACACGAATTGCATTTTACAGTTATATTAATAACTCAAAGCTTCTTTAGTCATTATTAATATTTTTCTAAGCATTATAATTTCTTTTGGTGACAAAAACTACATATTAATGCTATTTTATATTCCTTTTGCTATTATCACGTTTGGTTAAATTGTGTTTTTGCCGTATTATACAATTAATGCTTATTGAATTAATACACACATTTTGCTTGCATTATTTATTGTGAACCTAATAAATAATAATAATTAAATTTTGTTTGTCTTGATATACCCATTGCAACGAAATTTTAATTTTTCCATTATTAAATAATTTATACTGCAAAAATTTTTATTTTTTGTTGTTGTTTTGCTGCCTGCTACACGCAGTGTGTATTTTATTTATCTTAGCACAATTTGCACGTTCCCTTGCACATACCCCAATATTTATTGATTTTAAAAATAGTAACAATAAATATTTAAGGAATATTTTGGTGTACAAATAAAGGCTGTATATTATTTCCCAAAATAGTAACGCTGCGTAATACGTACAATAATAATTAATGACAAATATATATAAATATTTTCCTGCTATATTTATTTTCCTGTACTGCACAGCTTATAATAACGCAAGCTTGTTTATAATTTTTTTTTGTGGATTGCTTAGTGAAAAGTAAGACTGATTTAATTAGCTTAGCTTGAAAACTTTTTTTCTCTTTTCATTAGTATTATTTGATTTTTCCTTGGTGTGTTTAATTTACATTAGATATTAAATTAAACAAGAGCTAAGAAATTGTATTTCAATCGAGCTAAAAAGAACTATTAGTAAGATAATTATTTAATTATTAATACAATATAAGCTACAGTAAATTAATCAAAATGTCTCACAACGGTGATGATCTTGATTTAATTTTGGGAGAAGACTTATCGGTTTTACAACCAGCAATAGGTGACGGTGTAATACGACGCAGCATTAATAGTACCAGTGACGGTAGAATCACGGTATACGCAAGCAAAATCGGAATAAATATAGACGCAGATTCTAAAATTATAAGAGATAGGTTAGCTAGGTACGAAATTAGACGTAATTTCGGACCATCATCTGCTGACTGAAATGCAGTAGTAGACGAAGCTAGCCCGAATATTGAAACAGATTTGTCCTTAAGACCGTCAGAAAGAGAAATTATTCCCAATATCGCTATGAATACAGCCCCAGCAAAAAGTAGTAAAGCAAGAAGGATGCTTTATATTGAATTGCCAACCGGTCAATCAAGAAGACAACACCGGATCCAATCTCCATAAGTAATGAAAATTTGTTATCATTACCAGAAATGGAATACGGAACGGAAATGCAATCGGCCGTAAGGGAAAACGGCAACGCAGTAGAAAATATGCAGCGATTAAATATCGAAAATTTAAAAATAAGCAGCGCAGCTAATCGTTCTCAAGCATAATCTACAGCATATAGATTGAGTCCAGCGTCACCAATATGCAATAATTCGATGATGGAATTAACGCATACAATACCAAGCTTAACGACGACACGGTTAAGCATAAATTCGACTTCTTATTAACCCATCCACACATTAGCCCCTTCATCTCCCACAAACCCAAACCTAATAGATAAACCATTTTACATCATCATATTTACCCAATATACAGCATCAGTTATCATATACAGTACAAATATTTATACAGACACCCGTCCCAGATTTACCCAATCAATCCAACCATGAGCTTTTCGTCCAATAAGCACAAGCCTATTTTCCCCTATTTGACTCGTACCTAGATCAGTTAGCCGAGCGGATACGCCACCGCAAAGCAATGCAGAACCCAAAATAGCGACCCAAGAGCCAAGAGTCAACCAGGTAAACGAAAACAAACATAACCCCAGAAACAGCACACAATTGAGCAGTCTACATAGGAATGTACCGAGTGTCCATTGGGAAGTCGATGGAATTGCAGAACCTAACGTCCCAAGAGAAAAGACGCAAAATAATGAAAAGAGCCTGGAAATAAATGCGATGAACAATTCAGACGATTGGAGCAGCAAATACAGCAAATGCAGCAGTTATGCAGTAAACTAATCGAACAAAATAGCATTCAGCAAAGTAACTAGGAGCAAAATAGACAGCATAGCTGATCGCCAATGCATCAGGAGAACAACGAAACGTACTCAATTCCAAATAACCCACACATACAGCCGCAGCAAAGTACGGTTAATCCAGCATTCAGGTATAGCCGTTTGTATGAAACGTGCTTAGAAGATGCTACATTTATAAGGGAGAAAAGGACAGCACAAATATTCTCACGACACCATATCCAATTTAAGGGAGCGAAAAAAAATGATCCGGAGACATTCTTATCAAATCTTGAGTAATGTAGAGAAAGTTATGGTCTCTCCACTCAGGATATATTTAAAGCTTTGCCATCAGTCTTAGATGACGAAGCATAAGAATAGTTTAGACGTGAAAAAGCAGCTGGAAGGATTATTTTTTTATAGATGCACTGAGACTACATTATGGGATTGAGGAAACGCAGAGTCAGCTTAGACAAGCTATTGAAAATAGGACACAAGGACCGAATGAGGATATTTCTGCATACTTCACTAAGCGATGAGGCATGCTAGACCAGGTCAAGCCAACAATACCTCAATCCGAACAGCTGGAGAGAGCGTATCGGAATTTGCACCCTACCTATAGATCGAAAATCGAAAGACACTATTTCGATAATTTTATGCAGCTGCAGCGACTAGGTAAAAAGGAGGAAGTAAGACGTTTAATGGCTGAAACGTACAAACCTCCAATAGTCATTCAAAATTACGGTCTAGCAAAGTATGCATATGTAGATCCTATGCAAACAAAAACCCGTAAATTAGTAGCAGTTTCCTCAGAGCAAAGCGAAGATATTGTCGTACCCCCAAAGTCTATAGTACGCATAGCTACCAACCCACAAAAGAAAATACAGCACCAGTACCCATGGAAACCGAACAGCCCTCAAGCAGCACGAAAATATACAGTACCCCTTAAGCAGGAACCTAAGCAGCAGTACAGTGAAGCTATAAAGAATAATATAAATAGCAGTTATTGGCAGCGAGCGCAAGGAAATGAACCAAGGGCTGAATCGCCGAAAAAGCAGGAGTTCAAGCTAAATAAATTCAGCACACCAAACTACGTACAGCAAAAGCCAGTTCATCCAAGAAAATTTAAAGAGCGTTGCTATAGATGCGGAAAACTTGGGCATTGGCTAGCGGAATGTCCAATGCCATTAAGCTGCGGAAATTGTAGAAAGCAAGGAGTCAGCTATAAAAATTGCGGCTGTAATAAGAACAGAAACCAGGGAAACTAGAGCCAGAGAATATAGAGACCCGTATTTTCTCACGCAATCACCCAGAAGGGTTAATACCCTCCCAGTTAGCAGCAAATAATTCCCTAATACAGCAAATACCCGGCATCGATCCACGTCATTTTTTTAACATAGAGTTAAACGGACAAAAACTTACAGCTTTACTTGACAATAAGTCAGTACACTCATTCATTGGTCGAGCAATGAGTACAGTATTACAGCATAAATTGCGAAAATCCAGTAATTCAGCAGTTAAAGTAGCGGAGGGTACAGCTGTACCAATACAAGGTATAATAGATGTAGCCATGGAAATAGATGGTGGAACTATTATAATGCCCTTTCAAGTAGCAGACGGTTTGCATTATGGTTGCATATTAGGTATCGACTTTAAAGGAAAAGCGAACATGAATCTATGATACGAAAATGATACGTGGTGGACGGATAAAGGTATCATTCATCATTTTTATCCTTACGGCAAGGATCTTAGTTGCTTACCTGTCCTAGCAAGCATAGGAGGATTGAAACGAGCTACCCCGGATCAAGAAAGAAGATTACAGTAGCTACTAAATGAGATGATCCCCCAACACCAAAAATCCTAGGTGTAACTAACCTAGATTCCCACAAAATCGATGTGCAGGGTGCCGAACCGGTACGTCAACGAAACCTCCGTTATTCGCCAAAGATGCTACAGACTGGATACGAAGAAATCGATAGGATGCTGAAAGAAGGTATCATAGAACCTTCAGAAAGCCCGTGATGCAGCTGCCCAATAATAGTTCCTAAAGCAAATGGAAAATACCGCTTTTGCATAGATTTCCGGCAGGTTAACGCTGTTACAAAGGAAATATGCACCCTATGCGCAATATGGATGACATTCTCGACCAGCTGAGAGAAAGTAACTAAGACGTTTTACTGGCTTAATTGGTTGGTATTCAAAGTTTATCGATACATTAGCCGAATACAGAGCACCGTTAAATTATTTAACGCGAAAGGATGTTAGATGGGAATGGCATCACGAGCAGCAGGATGCATTCGAGAAAATGAAGCTAGCACTCACCCAAGCTCCTGTTTTAGCCCGCCCCGATTTTTCTCTCCCTTTTACCCTTTAAGCCGATGCTAGCGACTATGCTATAGCCGGTGTGCTTACGCAAGAGCTTAATGGTGGAAAACATCCTATATATTACGTACCCTTAGTAAAGCGGAACGTAATTATACGGTGACAGAGAAGGAATGTTTAGCCGTTTTATGGTCTATCGAAAGACTCAAAGGTTACCTTTAAGGCGAAGAGTTTACCGTGAAAACAGATCACCATAGCCTTCTCTAGCTTCATAATATCAAGGATCCCACAGGCAGATTGGCTCGATGGAACACATTACTGCAAAATTATAAAATTAAGTTTGTGCACAGGAAAGGAGCATATCATAAAGTATCTGACGCACTCTCGAGAGCATACGATGATACAGCATTAGCAGCTACAGCCACAATTAATACCAGCAATCCTTGGTACCAAATGAAAATCCAAGCAGTAAAATATCTCCCCAAAAATTCCCTGACCTATGTATAAATGACAACCTTTTATACGCACATTGTCCCAATTCCCTCGTAGACCCATTAATCCCTGATTTAGATGCTTGGAAGCTAATTCTGCCAGCAGCTGATAGAGAGAAAGCTTTCTATGAAGCGCATTACACCCCGCAAGCAGGTCATTTGGGAAATGACAAAACGTATGCATGGCTAGCTACCTACTACTACTGACCAGGTATATACTATGACACTTGCAATTATGTTAAAGCTTGTCAAGAGTGTCAAGTCTATAAAAGCAATCAGCAGGCCCCAGCAGGAATAATGGAGGGCAGAAATATAGATGAACCTTGGACAGTAGTTGCAGTAGACATAATAGGTCCGAAACCACCGTCAAAGCAAGGTTTCAAATACATAATTGTGTTTGAAGATTTATTTACCCGTTATGTTAAGATGAAAGCGTTTAGACGAGCCGACGCACAAAGTGTACTCCAAACGTTTGATGAATTAGTCATTAACAGATATGGGGTTGTCCCAAATATCTAATTTCGGACAATGGGACAGAATTTGCGAATCACCAGGTTGCAGAGAAATTACAGCAGTACGTCATAATACAGTCATTAATTTCGCCCTATTTTGCACAGGCAAATTCTGTAGAAAGGGTAAATAGAAATTTAAAACCGATGATAAACAGCTTCATTGAGGAAGATCATCGCGAGTGGGATTGACACTTAGGAGAGTTCTGCGTCGCTCTGAATACAGTTGTCCACTCTACAACTAAATACAGCCCAGCATTTTTAAATTTTGGTAGAAACCCTATCCGAACAGCTCTTATAAGAAAGCACTTAGTCCTCAGACCCCCCTCCAGCACCAAATACAGCAGCATGGATCGAAAGATTATAGAGACCTCCAGCAATATATGATCTTGTTAGAAGACATATAGACACGGCAGTAGCTAGAAAAGCCAGATACTATAATAAAGGGCGTAGACTGGTACAATACCAAGTTGGCGATCGAGCAATAGGGTATTGTCGTCAAAAGATAATCATTTTGCAGCAAAAATGGCACCAATTAACATAGGCTCCGCGAGAGTAGTAGAAGTTGTTTCAGCAAATTATTATATAGTAGAAGAAGAAGATACTAAGCGAAAAGTTAAAGTATACGAAAATGATTTAAAGCGTTATATTCCTCCTAGAAACATTATCCCTCCTAAAATTCATTCTTTCCCTTCGCAGCGCCCGGTAGCACGTAAGATACAGCAAAACAACCCAAGTATTAATAACCCACCTCGAAAACAAGGTAGACCCAGAAAGATCAAATAAATTTTTTTTTCTCTTTTCCCGTTAAATTGTTAAGTCAAAGTTTAAGTGTTATGAACCCACATTTGCAGTATTCCCAAACAAATAAGGGTGGTGATAATAAAGCAGAGCAAGTAAGCCAATAAGTTAAAATATATATAATGAAATTTATTAGCGATGATACGATAATTGAAACAGAAGAGTTCAAAATGAGGAACTCACAAGCAACAGAAGGCAATAATTCATCACACCTTATTAATTTTCTTTTTCTCACCTTATATTATTTCATGTTTTATGTACTTTTGTTAATTTTCTTTATTCCCTTATTTTATATATCAGTTTATATAACAGTATGAGTATGACTGCCAACATGTAAGTATGAAGTATGAGAGTATCGCGAGTAGGAATAGAGTTTATGTATTGGGGCCAGTCGTCATTACATTAATATTAATTTTATTCTATTTCAATATCAGCTAAATTGATAATACACAATACAGCGCGTACACGTTACACAGATTTGCAGCCAAGCAGCTATTCAATGAGGCTATACACTTATTCCCCGCACCAACAGCACCGACTACTAGGATATACGTTAAGTAAGTAAGCGTAAATTTTTACCCCCCACCAACTAATTTTTTTTAATAACTTAATAATTTTTATTTTCTTAAGCCTAGCGAGTTCTTGTTGAAATTACGTCTTCCGCGTAATTTCGGTTTGGTGGGGGGAGTTGTGACAATGTGCTTTGCACATGTCAAAGTAACAGCTACAGAACCTCTGGCGAACACCTACCTACCCATATATCTTTCCCTAGACCTACCTACCCGCACAATAAATAAGCCCTACCGACCCTCACAGACTAAAACCCTATCCCAAGCACAGCACACATAAGCAGCCGAAGCACTAAGGTGGTCCTGGCGTTGAAGGCCCTGGGCGAGCTCGGTCAGCATCAGGTAGACTCCTCCGGGTTTGACACCGCCGAGCAGATGAAGCAAGGAGGCTATAAATAAAAAAACCTCGAGGACCCTCCTTAGCTCCACAGGACAGCGGAATAGGCGAAAAGGCACCATCCAGCCGGAAGGTTATGGAACCTCCAACGCTAATCAGTATACAGCTGTAAAAGAGCAACGTAATCAATACAAGTACGCATTAAGAGGACGAAGAGCAAGGAAGAGGATATGTAAATACTACAGCTGTACAAGGCACAGTATATAGCAGAATGAGGTTAGGTTGTTACACGTAAACAACGTGTATAGCAGATCTCTTAAATTAGCACACATACTAATACGTATACTTGCGTAATCCCCACGACAAGGTATTTACCTGGAGCTGTAGACGGAGCCTGTAGAAAGTGAGAGAGAGAGTGATATTGCCCCTTGAAAGACGAGTGCCGATTTCCTCGATAAAGGTTGGTGATTATTAATTCTCGCTGCTAAGGCACCGCCGTGTACCCTAATCCGTGTGTGCGAGACCCTAGTTCCTTCCATTTCCTTCCCTCCCCCCTTCAGCGAGACGTGAGCAGCGACGGAGTACATCTCCGACGGTTCGGTTCGGGAGTTATCATTTAATTGTCGCGTATTAACGCGGCTGGCGCTCACCCACTAATTATAATACTATCAGGTAATAAAAATTTATTTTATTATTAATAAATTGCTGACCCTTATTCACCTGCACCCTGATCCCCAGTGCAGCGTCACAATATATATATATATATATACATTCGTTTTTCTTTAATTATAATAAATAATGTAAATATATCGAAATGATGTAATAGTTTAACTTGTAAATTATACATTGTGACAAGGTATGTAATACCTGTCATAATAATAAGCGAGCGAGTTATAACACAAACTAGCCTACCTACCCTCACATCTCTAAGCCTACCTAGCCTAGCCGAAGCTCCCCAAATCCCCAATACTTCTCTCAGTTCCCTTCACGTAGCACATGGAAGCAACATGTCAGGAGAGGCAACACAACTTCCAGGAGGCTTCGCACCAGGACATGAGGCAGCCTACGATGGCCCAAGGTGCCAGATGGAGCAGCACGAGCAGCAACAAGTCATCCAGGAAGCTGTAAAACAGTTAAGCAATCAATAATAATCCTAATTAGAAGGAAACAAGGAAGCATGTAGTTGCACACAGTAACTGACAGCTACATGCTAGGAGAGGATTGGAAGTGAGGTGATAGTAATCATAACATACCATAACTCTCAATTAATAACTAGTAATATATACGCAGCACTCCCTCGGGAGATAGATATTTACCTAGGAAGCAGCCAGAATCCCCGCAGCAACGCAGCACCGACTAAGAGCAGCAGTAAATGATCCGACGCGCACCAGCTGAGCAGCCACCGTGAGAGCGAGTGAGAGAGAAGACTCGAAGATCGGCCGTCCGTCTGCACCTGTAACAGAGTGGACTCATTAGCCGATAAATTGACATCACGGAACGATCATAAAGGCTTACCTGTTTTATAGCATCACCGGGAACACCGTCCTCTCCGTGGGAAGCAGCAGCCCCGGCAATACCGTCCGCCTTGATAACATGGCCGCGAGCACTCACTACACGAGGCGCGCGAGACGACGGCGGCCGACGGGCGACTCGACGCGAGAAGCTGCGCGCGCACATCGGGCCCGAGCAACGAAGCTGCGAACGAGCCCGAGCTCCAGAGAGCTCATCGGGACGCCATCGAGGCTACACCGGCAAACCGACCGATTATTATATAGAATATTCGAGTGTGTGTGTGCGCTAGAGAGAGAGCAATCAGCCTGAGCAGCAACTCCAGGAGACGATCTCTTCGATACCAAGGTGGGTGTACGCCTTGCAGTGGGTAATTCGTAACCTCCTCGACTCGTAAGTGTGCTTCCCCCTTTACTCCCCTCCCCGCCCCTCGCGCAGCAAGTAGCAGCAGCTCGCACGCAGCCGAGCACAATATACAAATTCGCCGCGATCGTACGCGGCTGGCGCCCAAACCTTATTTTAATTTCATAATAAATTAATATTGTTTTATATATTTAATTAATTTATTTCGCCTTTGACGCCACGCCCTAATCCCCAGCGTGACCGTTACAACATATATATATGTTGTAACGGTGTCTGCCTTTAATTAAGGCCGAAATTAGAAGCATGGCCGTAAGGGCCACGGTATGGATGCGGCTAGTGCGGCCCGCGCGTACCAATGTCCTTACGTCGGCCGCACTGTGCAATACCGGTACCTCCGTTAAATCGGGCGGCTTTTCCTTGACGTCCGAAGATGATGACATGGGGGGCACCATACTCTCCATCTTTGTCTCTCGGCCTTACCTTTATCTTAGCCTCCGAGTACGCGAACTCGAGAGGCTAATTCATTAAACGCTTGATTTATTAAACGAAATCATGGAATAGAAGCTAAATCAAATTACACAAGAAATATAATAAAGGTGTGTGGTTGTGCCGTGTAAACGTTACGTGAAGTCGTGATTAGTTTCTCATACAAAGTCGTGTCGATCCCTCGGCGGGATCGTCCTGAGCTATTTCGCGAGGAAAGCTTAACGAGGTTTATCTCTACGTACTAGAGTGAGAGAGATGGGTGTCGCCGGCCGAGTCGTCCCCTCTCCCTCGCTCTCGATTTTACGGATTCGTTCCCCGCTGGCAACGGTGATCCGCTCGCGATCGCGCTATATTAAAACGTGGGATCTTATCCCGACTTACGTTTGATGTGGCGCTCTTACAAAGCCCCGGACGCCAAATACGCTTTAGATCTCCTAGTCGCCCGTCAGACAGGTAGCTTTCTCGTCGCGGCAAGGTCTAAGGAAATTCACACAAGAAGAGACGGCGGAGGACGTCGCATACCGTCTCTTTCGTGGCATGATACCCACACGAACCACTATATCGAGCCCCGCTTCCTTGGGCTCGCTGTGTATCCTCGCGTCTACGGCAACACGTGTGCCCCGGGAAACGTGCCGATTCTCGTTCGCTCGTTTTTGTCGAGGCAAAGCGTTCTCACACGTATCGCTTATTCTAACGTTACTTCTGGCTAAACCGTAGCGTTGACCGTCCTTCGCCATACTGAATTTTCCGTGGGCCATGTAGAGATTCTCTCTCCGTCCCTTACACACGGATCGTTGTTCGTTCGCCGCGCCGTTTCCGCGAAAAGTTATTATGTCGAATATACTCACGTTTACCAAATGGTATTAATTTAATTATAAAAGTATTTCAATAATTAATACCGTTACAATATATATATGGGGTATTCCACGTGAAGTGGTCCGATCAAAATTTTAAAATGCACCAAATTTTGGGTAGACATTGCAAATGTTATTCAGAATACAAAAAAAATTTTTAGGTACCGGACTCTATTTGCTCAAAAGTTATTCTAACCTCAAAAAGTGAATTTTTTCTAGTTTTTTTTAACACCAGCTGGGTTTACCGCTATTTAACTCAAAATCTATCAACTTTTACTATAAAACATTATATATAACATTCGTTGCTAACTATGTCTAGAATTTATCCTTCTGGGTTAGAATTTCTAATCTCAAGGTTAATGTTACATAAACTACATGTCAATATTCAACTTAAAAATAGTGTAAGTACGCCACAATTGATTTTTTTATCCAAGAAAAAAAGCTTGAAGCCATACCTTTCAAATGGTCTATAGCATTTTTGGGGCCTTCAATTCTATAAAAAGTTATGATAATTTAAAGAAACTCGAAATTTTTTTAAAACTTTAAATGGGAATTACCATGTTAATTTTTGTAAATTGTTTGTCTTTCTTTAAATTATCATAACTGTTTACAGAATCGAAGACCATAAAAATGCCACAAACCATTTGAAAGGTATTGCTTTAAGCTTTTTTTTAAACTTTTGGATAAAAAAATTAATTGTGGCGTACTTACACTTTTTTCAAGTTGAATATTGACATGTAGTTTATGTAACATTAACCTTGAGATTAGAAATTCTAACCCAGAAGGATAAATTCTAGACATAGTTAGCAACTAATGTTATATATAATGTTTTATAGTAAAAGTTGATAGACTTTGAGTTAAATAGCGGTAAACCCAGCTGGTGTGGAAAAAAACTAAAAAAAATTTACTTTTTGAGGTTAGAATAACTTTTGAGCAAATAGATTCCGGTACCTAAAAATTTTTTTCTGTATTCTGAAAAACATTTGCAATGTGTACCCAAAATTTGGTGCATTTTAAAATTTTGATCGGACCACTTCAGTGGAATACCCCATATATATATATATATATAATATAAAATATATATAATCAAACAACTCTAACGAAAATTTATGTCATTTAAATGGATCGACAATTAATTTATTTACTTTAAAATTTCTTACTTTAGAACTTATTCAAATTCGTCAAAACTTAGAGCCAAATCGTTTCGGTTGATTGATACACCTTCCTCGAGCATGGAGTCGTAGTTGAAAAACGTTGTTCGTTTTTCTTTATGTTCCTCAAATGACTTTAATAATTTTAGTTAATCATCCGGAATTGGGTGTGACATTGACAATTTCAATCGTTTCATTTTACCTGCGACATTATTCAATTTTCTTTTCAAAGCAATTGTTCTTGTTGCTGGAATTGGTGGGATACTTAGAATTGTATGGATCTGTGTCGTCTTCTCATATTTTTTCAGGCCAGCTTACGTCAATGTACCACAATTATAATAATTGAAATGCGCCCTATTAAACAGACCACTTGCTGATATTCTTGTGCCAAACGTGAATACAATTTTTGTACAATATTATTTATTTTATTAATTTTATTCATTTCATATATTGTATTTGCTTTCATAATACAACAATACTAATGTTGAGTACACATTGCAAATGTTTTTCAGAATACAGAAAAAAATTTTAGGTACTGGAATTTATTTGCTCAAAAGATATGCTGACCACAAAAAGTGAATTTTTTCTATTTTTTTTCAACACCAGCTGGGTTTACCGCTATTTAACTCAAAATTTGAATAAGTTCTAAAGTAAGAAATTTTAAAGTAAATAAATTAATTGTCGATCCATTTAAATGGCATAAATTTTCGTTAGAGTTGTTTCATTATATATATTTTATATTATATATATATATATATGGGGTATTCCACGTGAAGTGGTCCGATCAAAATTTTAAAATGCACCAAATTTTGGGTACACATTGCAAATGTTTTTCAGAATACAGAAAAAAATTTTTAGGTACCGGAATCTATTTGCTCAAAAGTTATTCTAACCTCAAAAAGTAAATTTTTTTTAGTTTTTTTTCCACACCAGCTGGGTTTACCGCTATTTAACTCAAAGTCTATCAACTTTTACTATAGAACATTATATGTAACATTCGTTGTTAATTATGTCTGGAATTGATTCTTCTGGGTTAGAATTTCTAATCTCAAGGTCACTGTTACATTAACTACATGTCAATATTCAACTTGAAAAAAGTGTAAGTACGCCACAATTAATTTTTTTATCCTAACCGTTTTTTTTGCTCATCTTTAGCCAAACTAATAAATTAATAAAATTTATTTGCGCATTCTTATCAATAGCTAATTGCTTCTCACACATTAAATTGAGTTTTTTTGCATTTAGACCAGCACATTACCAATAAATTTTGCATTATTAAAAGCATTTATTAACATATAATTTTTTTCTCCTTTAATCTCTCCCCGCACATTAAAGTGTACATAGCCTAATATCAACTAGCCTTATTATTATTTTGTTTTGTACATTTAGTAAGAGCCTACTCAAACAATAATTTTTAATTGTTTAATTAATTATTTCCTGCAAAGTGCTTATATTTTTTTTTTGGTTTCAAATTGCTGTGAATATTTTTTTTTCTCCCTCTCCCCTCTTTTGCAAGTTAAAATCTACTTTTAGAACGCAGCTTGGAATTTATTTAATTAAATTAATTTTTTTGTGTGCATATTATATAATTGACTGATTGTTTTGAGTAGTACTTAGTAAAAATAAAATATTTTTTTTTTCTCTCTCCTTTTACGTGAGTATCGAGCTAAGCAACTTAAGTAAGAGCTATTACTTTGAAGCAAAACATTATTATTGAGCCCATCAAAATGTCCATAAATTATAGATTAGGTAGCAAATTAAATTCCCTAAGTGCAGCTCAAGGCGCACCAATAATTAGGCGATGCGTAAATAATTTACCTGATGGAAGAGTAGTCTTCTACGCAGGTACAGCATTTTTAAATTTGGATAGCAGCATTGCGATCATTCGTGACAGAGTAGCCCGCTACGAAATTAGGCGTAATTTTGGAAACTCTGCAGCCGAATGGGACCCTCAATCAGATCAAATGTGGTTTGATGAAGAAGCTGAGATAGACTTAGCACAAGCAGAAGCCCAGCAATTATTAGAAATAAATCCCGACGATTTGTCCCTATCACTCACACAATCAGAAGCCACTAATTTATTTCCCCAATCCTCACAAGCTATTTCCCAAAACTCGCAACGAAGCCAACAAACACGCAGACAGTTGATATTCGGAGAACTGGAAACGGGACAAAGTCGTGGCCCATATCAAGATCCGATTTCAATGGAAGAAATAACGCAACAAGAGCAACAATCAGCAACGCGAAATGAAATACACCGAAGTAGCAGCCCAAATTTAAATAAAGCAGACAATCAACAGCGGAATAATATACATGCAAGTAACCAAGAAGAGCCAAGGAGACAAACAGCCAGCAACCCACAAGCCCAATCAACAGCCTACAGACTCACACTGACGCCAGTGCCAACGACGAGTCCAAATTTAATCGATGCTCCAAACGAAGAAATTTTTTGTACATTACCCGATGTAACCACAGCGCAACTTGCAGTTAATTCGACCTTGCATTATAGCATACAGACAATAGCACCTACACGGCCAAATAACCCATACCTAATGAGCAATCCGTTTACACACTATACCGCACCCACCACAACATACACCAGTAGCTCCCTAATTAATTCCCAACCCCGTCAATCCCACTGCATCCAGCAATCAGCCTTCCGTCCCATCGCCACAGCACCCACCACAAGCCAACCACCAGCAACGCAGCAAAGATACCTAAAATCACCGAGCCAGATCGACCCAAGACCAAGAGAGTTTAACAAAAATCTACCAAGCGTCCATTGGGAAGATGAACACCCATATCATAATCAGCAGCGAAATCGAGAGGCCTACAATATTCCACGAGCACAGCCAGCAAATAATGAAACGTATGAAATTCCGTATTCTCCCATTTCCCAAGCAAATCCAAGAACAAACCCAAACCTTATTCTACACCAACCCCAGCAGCGATATTATAATAGCCAGCAGCAATACGAGTACCAGCAGCAGCCAGACCTTAACGCCTTACCCACCCTTAACAGCACAAATAGATTGCAAGCGACAAGATTGGACGATGCCACATTCATCAGAGAAAAGAGAATGGTGGAAATTTTTAACAGATGGCATATATCATTTAAGGGCAACAGGAAGAACGATCCGGAAACGTTCTTACAAAATTTAAAAGAATGCAAAGACTCACACGGCTTCTCGGCAGAAGAAATAATGCTTTCCTTGCCAGCAGTATTAGATGAGGATTCATACGACTGGTTCAAGAGAGATAAATGTAATTGGAGAACGTTTAGCGATTTCGTTGAAGCTTTCAAACTTCAATACGGAGTAGAAGATGCACAAATAAGCTTACGTAGAACTGCAGACTTAAGAACTCAAGGAGCTAACGAAGATATAGCCACATTCTTGCAAAAATTGAGAGGAATGTTTGATCATTTTAAGCCACCAATTTCACTGCAAGAACAACTTGATCAAGCATACAGAAACCTGCACCCAAGTTATAGAACGAGAATAGAAAGGCATCACTTCAACGACTTCACTGAGTTGCAAAGATTAGGTAAGAAAGAGGAATCCAGACGCTATCTGAATGAAGCATATAGCCCACCTCCACCAATCACAATTTCAGGACTACAAAGATTTGCTTATGTAGATCCCACGCAGCCTAAGTCGCGCAAAGTAGCAGCAGTAGCAAATGAGCCAAAACCCAAAGATCCGGAAGCTTTACAAAACCCTGAGCCAGCAACTCCAGCATCAAATTTTAATTCACCCAAACAAACTCAGCAGCCATTCCCAAAGCGAAACAACCCAAAAGCGAATAACAATCAGCAAAAACAGTATGTCGATGCAGTGAAGAATGAAAATGCTAATCAGCAACGAGCACAAGCACAACAAAATTATAATTATAACAGAAGCAACTGGCAAAAGCAAAGACAATACCAACAAAATCCCAGCAGCCAATACCAACAAGATCCAAGCAGCCAATATCACCAAAACCCCAGCAGCCAAAACCAGCAGCGAAACAATCAAAATCAGCAAGCAAGTAGCCAATATAAATACTCGAACTCGAAAGCGCCGATCATCTTCAATCATCCGCGCAAACAGAACGAGCCATGCTACAGTTGCAATAAAGTGGGCCATTGGGCAGCAGAATGTCCGAATCAACGCTGTCGAGGTTGCGGTACACCCGGCGTTTACGTTAGAAATTGCCAGAGATGCAACTCAAATCAGGCAGCGGGAAACTTCAATCAGAGGAGATATAGACCCGTATTTCCTCAACCCAGCTTCCCAAAGGGTCGGAGCCATCCCAAGTAGCAAGTAATCAATCGCTTATTCAACATATTCCCAATATTGACCCCAGGCATTATTTTAATCTAGAAATAAATGGCCATAAAATAATTGCACTCTTAGACGATGGAGCAACAAAATCTTTTCTAGGAGGCAATATAGGAGCGCTAGTGCAACACAAATTAAAAGCATCGCAATGCCCTGCAGTTAAGGTAGCAGACGGCACAGTTATTCCTGTCCAGGGCACAGTTAACATCACAATTAAAATTGATGGAGACGAAATAGTTATGCCATTTGAAGTCGCAGACGGATTACACTACGACTGTATACTTGGAATCGACTTCAAACGCAAAATTAATATGAGCATCAACTATGAAGATGACACCTGGTGGACGAATAAAGGCGTAATACACAAATTTTACCCCGAAGGCAACGATCCCAGTTGTATTCCAGCAGTAGCAAGTATTGGAGGATTAAAGCGAGCCAACCAGGAGCAAATAGATAGAATGCACCGACTATTAGATGAATTAATTCCCCGAACACCCCAAACCCTAGGAGTAACTAATTTAACGAGCCTTAAGCTAGATGTGCAAGGAGCAGAGCCAATAAGACAGCCACGCCGCAAATATTCACCAAAAATGCTTCAAGCAGGCTATGAAGAGATAGATCGGATGTTAAGAGAAGACATAATAGAGCCTTCACAAAGCCCATGGTGCAGCTATCCGGTAATCGTACCAAAAGCAAATGGCAAATATCGCTTTTGTATTGATTACAGGTTAGTAAATGAAGTAACAAAGAAAATAGCCTATCCAATGCGCAACATGGATGATATTCTGGACCAATTGCGAGAAAGCAGATTTATCAGTAAGCTAGATCTATCACAAGCCTACCACCAAGTTCCACTAGCCCCAGAAAGCCGCGAAATCACAGCATTTGCACTCCCAGGGAAAGGACTTTTCCAATTTAAAAGAGTACCATACGGTCTAACGAACGCACCTGCTATGTTCCAGCAATTAATGGACAAATTAATTAAACCGGAATGGGAACCACATGTGTTTGCCTATCTAGATGATATTATCATCACGACAAAAACATTCGAAGAACACATGAAATGGCTCAGAATAGTCCTAGTAGCCCTAAAGAAAGCCAATCTGCAATTAAATCGAGAAAAATCAGAATTTTGTTGTCCAGAAGTCACTTATCTTGGATATAAGATAAACGAATTAGGTTTGCAAACTAACCAAGATAAAATTAAGCCAATCTTAGAGTATCCAGCACCGAAGAATTTGAAACAACTAAGACGTTTCAACGGCTTAGTGGGATGGTACTCTAGATTTATTAAAGATTTAGCCAAGTATAGAACGCCATTAAGTTATCTAAGCAAGAAAGGTGTCAGATGGCAATGGCATCAAGAGCAACAAGATGCATTTGAAAAAATCAAATTAGCCCTAACAGAAGCCCCAGTTTTAGCCCGCCCCGATTTTTCTATTCCCTTTACCCTTCAAACGGACGCAAGCGATTACGCAATAGCAGGCGTATTAACGCAGGAGATCAACGGCGAAGAACATCCTATTTATTATGTGAGCAGGACTTTAAGCAAAGCAGAGCGCAATTATACGGTCACAGAGAAAGAATGCTTAGCAGTTCTCTGGTCCGTAGAAAGGCTGAAAGGATACCTGCTAGATGAAAAGTTTACGGTAATCACGGACCATCACAGCCTCCTGTGGTTAAACCGACTTAAAGATCCAGCTGGTAGGTTAGCCCGTTGGAATACGATCTTGCAAAATTACAACATTAAATTTGTACATCGCAAAGGAGCAATGCATAATGTCCCAGACGCCTTATCAAGAGCCTTTGAAGAAGCAGAAGCCATAGCAGCAGCATTAACATTAAATACCAATAACCCATGGTATCAAGAGAAAATGCGAGCCGTTGCAAAATTTCCCAATAAATACCCTGACCTCAGAATTTCCAATAACGTGCTATATGCCCACCGTCCAAACCCCCTGGTAGACCCCTTCATACCTGACCTAGACGCATGGAAATTAATCTTGGCTGAAAGTGATCGCGAAAAAGCCCTATATGAAGCCCATTATACACCTCAGGCAGGTCACTTAGGTATCGACAAGACCTACGCAAAACTAGCTACGCATTATTATTGGCCAGGCATGTATTACGATACGTGCAATTATGTAAAAGCATGTCAAGAATGCCAAGCGCACAAAAGCAGCCAACAAGCCCCACCAGGTCTAATGGAAGGACGCAACATAAGCCAACCATGGACAGTGGTAGCAGCAGACATTATGGGACCAAAGCCGCCAACGAAGCAAGGATTTAGATACATAATCGTGTTTGAAGACCTATTCACCCGCTATATAGAGATGAAACCTCTACGACGAGCTGATGCAAAAAGTGTCCTACAAGCCTTCGACGAACTCATTATTAATAGATGGGGTTGTCCAAAATATCTCTTAACAGATAATGGGACAGAATTTGCCAATAAATTGGTTACCGAGCGACTAACGCAATACGGAATAGTGCAAACAACCATTCCGCCATATTTTGCACAAGCAAACCCCGTAGAGCGAGTTAACAGGAACATAAAGCCGATGATAAACAGTTATCTAGCAGACGATCACCGAGACTGGGATAGATATCTCGGAGAATTTAATTTCGCGCTAAATACAGTTGTGCACTCGTCAACCAAATATAGCCCAGCATTCCTCAACTTAGGCAGAAACCCCACCCCAGTAGCTCTCCTACGAAAACACATAGAATTCCCGAAGCAAATACCAGCCCCAGATACCGATCAATGGGTAGAACGCCTACATAAACTTCCCAAAATATATGACTTAGTAAAAAGGCATATTGATTTAGCAACAGCCAGACAAGCCAGGTACTATAACAAAGGTAGACGCGATATACAATATCAATTAGGAAACCTAGTTAGGTACCGAAACCGCATCTTATCATCAGCAGACAATTTTATAGCAGCCAAACAAGCCCCCAAATTTATAGGCCCCGCAAAAATTATTCAAGTATTCTCACCCACAGTTTATTTAATAGAAGATGTACAAACGAAACGCCAAACTAAAGTGCACATAACAGACTTGAAACGCCACATTGCACCGCGAAATATCCCAAACCTCACCCCAAATATTCCCGTCCCACAACCAGGAAGAGCCCAAACCACCCAGAATAATGATGCCCCCCAAACAAAAAGAGGTCGCCCCCGAAAGCAGCAAGCCATTACACCCAATTTAGGGAATAGCCCGCAAAGAATGCAGCTTAGACCGCGCAAATAATAGATTCTCGCGAATAAAGTAAAATGGCGAAATCAAAGGAAAATTTAGTGAGTTTAGGCATTAGTTAGTAATACAAAACAAATTGTAGATGGATAGAACAGGGCAAGCAGCGTCAGCTCTGAAACGAGCACGAGGTCGTGGACGGTTCGTCCAACCAAGAGCCACTATTCGACCGGGTGAGGAGGAGCTGGAAACAGTTCTAGCTAGGTTAGACCTAGCACGACCACCCAGCCCCACCCCACCACAACAAGAGCCAACCACCCCCAGCAGCCAAAAGAGGACCTGCCCAGGAACGCGCGCATGCGTAAGAGGAAGACGCCACCTCTGCGAAAGGGATGACGTCCCCTCATCCAGCTGGGCAGCTCCACTGGAAGCCACGCCGGGCCAAGAGGTCCAAGAAGCCTCCCATACCCCTACCATCCCAACCATTCACCCTCCCATCTTTGACTTCAACTTCCCTCCCCAACCTATAATAACCCGTCCCGTATTAGATCCCCAAACCAACCTCTACACATACATCCACATCCCTGTCAGCATCCCTCCCCAAAATCCCCTTATCTCCAACATCTCCTCAATCAGAGCCTCCAATTCCCAAATAGCCTCCGCACCCTTCCCATTGCCCCATCAAGCCCATCCCGAACCCCAGCCTCTAATGTCCCTGAATGTTCCCAAACCCTCCCAGAAGCCACAACCCCTAATGTCCCTCCAACTTCCCCAAGCAGAGCCGACCCCATCCCGCCCAAACATGCCCTACCCAACCAGCAGCCCAACAACGAGCCAAGCAGCCGAGCCAACCAACGAGCCACCCCCACAGCAGAAATACATTCCTCGCCCGCCGCCCGCAGAATGCCGTCCATACTGTTGGAACTGCGGCCGGGAGGGACACAGTTGGCGGAATTGTCGTTCAGAAAGAACGACATTCTGCAAGAACTGCGGAACGATGGGGGTAGTAACCCGAGATTGCCCGCGATGCGGGGACAATTATAAAGCCCTAAGGGCAGAATACTTTAGGAGCCGTAGGCCCTTGTAAATTCTTTGATATATAAATTTTTTCATTTTTATAATAAATAATAGTTTAAAATCATAAGTTTTTTTCTTTTACCTATGAATGCAAATTATGTAGCAAATAGTTGTTCAGTTTTTTATTTTTTTTTATTATTTAAATTACACTAGCCAAATATCAAGCAGCAGGAGGAAACGCACAAGCAAAAAATTGCATTTAATTCAAAGCACAGGTTTGCACTTATCTTATTAATATTATTATTATTTTTTTTTATATATTTAAATATATTATGTACATAAAGGTATGAGTATGGATGCAACATGTAAGTAAGCAAGAGTGAGAGATTCGCGACCGCGAAAAATAGCTCTCAAAGCGCATTATATATTATAAAGGGTATGCCAGTCGTTGTTCAAATATCTAGTATAATTAGTAAATTAGCAAATTATTTATCACACATTCAGCGCGCACTTTACACAGTATGTCCAGCCAAGCAGCAGTCAATCAAGACTGAAAACAAATACACCGCTATAATAGCACTAGCTATTTAAGACCTAGTTTTAAGTTCCAATTCTAAGATTGCGTACTCACCCCACCAGTAGGCTAAAGCGTGCAATATTCTATTATATTATTAAGTTTTTGTATTAATTCAGTTACGACTCCGCGTAACTTCAGTTTGGTGGGGGGGAGTGTGACAAGGCAAGTGTGCCTGTCATGGTGCAAGCGGGCACACACACATTCCTACCTACCTATTACCCAAATTACCTACCTAAACCGTATAGAAAGAAGCCTAACACCGAGCACACATATCCCTAGCTACCTATATAAAAAGATAACCCCACTAAAACCGAAGAAGCTACACCCTGGAGCAGAAGCGGAGCCAGCACACACATGAGTCGAGGAAACCAGTAGCCACCAAGAGGCTACATGCAGGGCGAACAGCACTCGAAGAGCCTGAAGACATCAGCTGAGTGCGAAGGCAGCATAAGAGCATGGACAGGGCATCGAGGTCCAAAGTATAAAGAAGACGGCTGTTGCAACTGCAGCAATGGTTACAGCATACCCATGGAGCCTCAATCCGGAAGGAGCCATCCAACAGCAACGGACTAGTACAGGGAGATCAACCTGTAAAGCATAATCATGAGTATGTTTTTCAAGACTAAGGAGCAGGTAGGAGTACACAAGACTGTGTACAGGAGTAGAGGTGTATAGGAGCCAGGTTTAGAGGTTATGTGAGCATAAACATTGCTCACATATACTAAATAAATAACAAGGCACCTGTCAAGTTACTCCTTACCGTACTATAGCAGCCGCGCAGTAGACCCAAGGAACAGCCTCCGGAGCCGACGTCGTAAAGAGACGTCTCAGCAGCCAAGAAGCCACGAAGTAGAGAGAGACGGAGATAGCGACACGTATGTGCACCCACCGAGCAGCCACGACCCGTCAACCACGGCAGTAAGGCTCGTCGTCCATCTGGAAATAAAACCACGGATTGATTAGCCGATAATTAATTAGGAACGAGGTTATAATTACCAAATAGCAGCCTCGCCGTCGCCAGTCGTCGTCGTCGTCGTCGTCTCACTCGAACCGCCTAGTAGAACACTAACAACAACATCAAGCCGCTCTCGCTGTAAGGCCGCGCTCGCACTGCGCGGAGACGGTCGCGACGCATGCGCGCGGCGCTCTCGCACGACGAAGCACGGACAGAGAGCTCGGGAACTCGGCCGTGACGAGACGCAGCGAGGTACGATTGAGCGAGATTTCGACCTTTTCACGTACTATATTAAGAGTCCGGAGAGTGTGCACCGGGTGAAATTGAGTGCAATTGAGAGCGAGAGATTACGATATAAGGTTGGTGCAAAGGTGCTATCCCTACCGTGTTCCTCTCCCCGTAAGGTGTGTGTGCCGCACTTCCCCTTTTTGCGTATTCGCACACGTGGCCGGCGTCGCCATTTTTGTCGATCGAGCAGCAGCTATATCGCCGCGCGTGAAATTTCACTGAGCTAAATATCGAGTCCCACGCCGTTATAATTAATTAAGCGTTAGTATAATAATTAGCAGCCGTTAATATTTAGCCGCGAGCACGACTGGCAACCGTGTATCTAATTTATATCATAGAATAAACTCTCTGTTATTTTATCCGTGATATTAATTTCATCACCCGCACCCTGATCCCCAGTGCGGTGTGACAATATATATATCGAAATAATGCGATAATTTAACTAGTAAATCATATTACGCAGCTATAGAAGAAAAAACAAACGTTAAAGTAAAACTCAACCGGTAGTCTATATAAGAGCAGCAAGCGAAGCGTGCATATAGTGAATGTATTATATATAACAGAAGGTCAAAGACTGGTGCTTGTTTTATAGAGACAAAGATATACGTCAATATCTTAACGACCAGTCATTTAAAAATACAGGAACTTAATTTAATAAATTAAGACGTCTGACGAAATGGCTCTTGGGCGATTACAAGCCACGGGATTTCATAGAGGAAACTGAAGCAGATGAAATCATCGTCTAAAACCATCGGGAAAGAGCTCAGACATAATAGCATCTGTAAATATAGCTCGGCGGAACACGCGCTGGAGAATTCGACGATAGATGACAACAAAAATCATCCATTGTTAACTCTTACCAACGATGAAATAATTAAAGAAAATATGAAAATAAGTCGTAAAAAAGTCCAGCAACACCAAGATAATGCAACTAGGGAAAGGTCACAAGAAACCACGAGATCATCATCCACAAAGCAATAATCTTTGTATAAACAGAACATTTTTGCTAAAAATAATTTTTTTTTATAAATAAAATTTATCTAATAAATAACTTTAATTATTACTCCCAGCTTTTGTCTGTTTCTTTAAATTTTAATTAAATATTTTTTTTTATATTACAAATCTCCATATATGAAGCTTTTGCAATTGAAAGGACTGAAATCAAACTGGAATCGACAAGTATTTTGAATCTAACTCCCATATTTTCTCTACTTATTTATATTTTATTACACCTTTTTTATATATTCCATAATAGTTTTCTGCAATTGAAAATATTGAAATCAAAAACACCTTCCAAGAAGGTGTCAAAACCCGCAAGTATTTTGTGTTGACACCTTTTTTATATGTAACTTATATTTAACATTATGTATATATATATATATATACAGTTTCTGCAATTGAAAGTACTGAAATCAAAGCGGCATAATCCACAAGTATTTTGTATATATTACCGTAAATTTGTGATTAATTAAACATTTACATATATTTCTTAAACTCCAGAAAAAGTTCTGCAATAGAAAGTACTGAAATCAAAGCGGAATCAACAAGTATTTATTTTTAAAAATACAAATATCTATTAAATTGAAAACAAACATTTTTTCAGAAAAGCATCCTACTAATTTACATTTCAATTCTAGTCCTGTCATGTCCTACAAGCAATAAATAAATAATTTTTTAATAATTTTATTAATTTCTGCAAAACTGATAAAAAATAAATTTCTGACTTTTTTATTCTCTTTAAATACACAATGTCTATCCTTCCCGTGTCTTACAGCAATAGATAAACAATTTTATATAATAATAATAATATTCATTTGTGCAAAATTAATTTCTGCAAAACTAATAAAAAAGTAATTTCTCTCTTTTTTATTCTCTTTAAATAAAATAATACTTGCACCACTCGTTGAATTGCTTTCTTTCTCTTGTATGTTAAGTCTAATTCTAACTGCATAACACACTGCATATGCATGTTTCTATCAAGGGCTTATAAATATTTTAAGATAAGATTAAGTATATATATGACTTAATATATATCGTATCAGCGATTCATTTTTATTTGACTTCAGCAGTTAAA
Source organism: Theocolax elegans (assembly GCA_026168455.1). Taxonomy (NCBI): domain Eukaryota; kingdom Metazoa; phylum Arthropoda; class Insecta; order Hymenoptera; family Cerocephalidae; genus Theocolax; species Theocolax elegans. Next base: position 37,347,738 of record CM047428.1, read on the forward strand.
CAAAGCACCCGCACTTGACAACTATTTATGATTAGAAAAAGAATAGACACGTTCAATTCCAAATTAGAAATATTAGGTTTTAAACATTAGATTGGTTTATTTCAACTTTTTTTAAACTATCATCAGTATACAAGAGGATAAGGTAAAAGTACCAATGACTGGACAAGTCCCAGATGCTGGACACGAATGGAAAATTACGTTTTGCAAAATTATGAGAGCAGACATATAAACGTATTTAATATATTTATAAATACTTTGAATATTCGTTAGCTTAAACGAAAAAAAGTTTTATGTCGGTTGTGTTTTAATTTATATAAAAAATCAATATTTGACTAATGATGTTCACAATACTAAAATAACGGATTTTCTGAACGATTTGCTAAGAAATTCGCGTGCACGCTTAAGGCGATTTGGGATATATTTATTAGTTATAACATCTAAAAAATGCATAAACATAATTTTTAATGTGCTATAATCAATATTAAACAATATATTTTTGTTGCTTTATACTTTTTTTTATTAAAAATATAGTTTATATTATTTGTTACGTTCTATCGAGGTTTGTCCTAGTAACTGACCAGTGTAATAATTTCTCATGATCTCGACTTTTGTTCTAAATTATTATTTATTCATTAAAGAATTGAGTAAGTATTAACTATTTTACAGTTATATTTATTTATACTATAATGTATGTAGTTGTTTTTCATATTAATTTAATACATTAGAAAAATTAGTAAATTTAGAATAAGACAAAGTTAACCTACAAATTTTATAATTAAATACTGCATATTAAAATAACTGTTCCAGTTTATTCATTTAATATTAATATAAGTGTGTAAATATTAATCAGAAACATTCATACATTGTTAAATTTGTTAAAATTTTGTAATAAACGTATTTAATATAAGTTTCTTATTTAACCTTTACTTTACTTTATATACTTTCCTTCGTAAAAAACTTTATACATTAATTAATAAATAATTATATTCTCTGCACAGATTTTACGTATTTATTAATTATTTATTATGGTGCAGTTGCTTTTTAAATTATCATTTACAGCATGGTAAAGTTACGTACAGTTATTGAGACGTATGCATTCGGACAGAGGTACAATCACGTTTTGTTAGTCCAGATATTGGTTCAATGTCATCAATTGTATTTTCATTTATATTATGAAAATTAAACATGAAGATTAGTGCGTTAGCAATGCAACACACGCTATAAAGCAAATACTTTTTATTAGAACTAATAGTTTTTAATTTTGTGTATATTTTTCAATAAACTATACATTAAACATAATGTCTAATATCCTTAGGTGTCCAGTAATTGGTACTTTTACCTTATTAGTAAATCATAAAAAATTTTGAAATACTTAACCAACGGTGGTGCAAGTATTATTTTATTTAAAGAGAATAAAAAAGAGAGAAATTACTTTTTATTAGTTTTGCAGAAATTAATTTTGCACAAATGAATATTATTATTATTATATAAAATTGTTTATCTATTGCTGTAAGACACGGGAAGGATAGACATTGTGTATTTAAAGAGAATAAAAAAGTCAGAAATTTATTTTTTATCAGTTTTGCAGAAATTAATAAAATTATTAAAAAATTATTTATTTATTGCTTGTAGGACATGACAGGACTAGAATTGAAATGTAAATTAGTAGGATGCTTTTCTGAAAAAATGTTTGTTTTCAATTTAATAGATATTTGTATTTTTAAAAATAAATACTTGTTGATTCCGCTTTGATTTCAGTACTTTCTATTGCAGAACTTTTTCTGGAGTTTAAGAAATATATGTAAATGTTTAATTAATCACAAATTTACGGTAATATATACAAAATACTTGTGGATTATGCCGCTTTGATTTCAGTACTTTCAATTGCAGAAACTGTATATATATATATATATATACATAATGTTAAATATAAGTTACATATAAAAAAGGTGTCAACACAAAATACTTGCGGGTTTTGACACCTTCTTGGAAGGTGTTTTTGATTTCAATATTTTCAATTGCAGAAAACTATTATGGAATATATAAAAAAGGTGTAATAAAATATAAATAAGTAGAGAAAATATGGGAGTTAGATTCAAAATACTTGTCGATTCCAGTTTGATTTCAGTCCTTTCAATTGCAAAAGCTTCATATATGGAGATTTGTAATATAAAAAAAAATATTTAATTAAAATTTAAAGAAACAGACAAAAGCTGGGAGTAATAATTAAAGTTATTTATTAGATAAATTTTATTTATAAAAAAAAATTATTTTTAGCAAAAATGTGAAATATTGAAAAAAAATTTAAAAACCGTGATTGGAAAATACCCATACTTATGCGGATTTATGCCGTCTTGAAGGTTTTAAAAAAATGGACTAAGTAATTCTTTAATTTAACTACCGGATAAGTATTTTGAAAATATGTTTGGAATCCACCCATACTTGCGAATTACAAAAATTATAAATTAAACACTTTCTAAAAATAATATGTACAGATTTTTAGCTCTTTTTGGCCATTGTTACAAAATACTTGTCGATTATACCGCTTTGATTTAAGTACTTTTAATTGCAGAAACTTTATATATATAAAATGTTAAATATAAGTTACATATAAAATAGGTGTTAACACAAAATACTTGCGGGTTTTGACACCTTCTTGGAAGGTGTTTTTGATAAGTAATTTGTATTCAAATGGCAATTACATGAATGTACAACAAAATAAAAACAATTAAAAATAGTAATTTTTTGTCCAAAAATGAAAACAAAATTTGTGGCCTCCAATGACCTCCTCCCCCCATTCAGTCCCCAGACTATTTGTATGTAGCACAATTCCCATTGATTTTTTTGTTATACATGTTAAATCCAAAAAGAACGTTTGCAAATTTATTTTAAAGTTCATTGTGTTAAAATGCTGTATTTCACTCAAGTATAGCTCTCTAATTTTTACTTTTCATAAAAGTCCGCATTATTACTTTATTAATTTGTGTAATTTGATAAGCATTACTTTTTCTATTTATTTATCTGCAATGTGCAATAAATTTTACTCTAATACATTCATGCATATTTAAAAAATCTAAATTTTTAATCGTTTATAAATTGTCAACTTTTATAATACCTTTATTCTGCAAATTCCATAAAGTTTTCAAAAAAATATTATGAGACATCATTAAGTATGTCAAAATTAGAATTAATAAGATTATACATTATAAAGTTACAAGTGTGCTTCATACGAGTCTTGTTTGTCAATTACTTTTAAGTATTTTGTTCATTATTTATAATTCATTATTATTAAATATATTTTTTAAAATACACTAATTAATTGGTAAAATCATGTAGATTGTTTATAAATACTTACTTAAGTGAAATAATAAATTTCTATTTATTTATCTGCAATGTACAATAAATTTTACTCTAATACATTCATGCATATTTAAGTAATCTAAATATTTAATCATTTATATAAATTGTCAACTTTTATACGTATAATACCTTTATTCTGCAAATTACATAAAGTTTTGAAAAAAATATTATGGGACATCATTAAGTATGTCAAAATTACAATTAACAAGATTATACATTATAAGGTTACAACTGTGTTTTATACGAGTCTTGTTTGTCAGTTACTTTTAAGTATTTTGTTCATTATTTATAATTCATTATTAATAAATATATCTTTAAAGCACATGAATTAATTGGTAAAATTATGTAGAATCTTTATAAATACATAGTGAAGTGGTATAATAATTATTTTACAGAACTACTAATAAAAACTTGTATTTAAAAAAATAGCGCAAGGCAGTATACTGGGTTCTCTATGTTAGGAACTGTATTAGATTAAAATAATAATTTATATTGTTTCATTGGTGATATAGCATATAATATTTACAAGGTAAACTGTTCCTCACAGCAAATTTGCTTTAATTTTACTTTATACTAATAATTTTTCATTTCAGAGACGTTATTTGCTTAAAATTAATATACTTTAAAAATAACCCTTTCTTATTCAGTGAATTTAATATGATACACTTATAGTTTTAATTAAGCTAAATTTATTTGTAACAAATTAAATTCTATATTATTGGGTTACTATAATAATTAATGACAACAGTACAATTTAATATTATAATTTTAGTACAACACAAGAAATTCTATTTAATTACTTAACTATATATGTTAGTTAGTGTCACTATCAAACATTTTATAGGCATGTGAAAGTTACAAAATTATTAAATGCCTTTTATACTTACCAAACAACTGACACATTGATTTTATTTAAATATTAAAAAAGGTATTCAATAAATATATGTAAAGAGAACAATAACTTATCAACATTCTTTTAAATTATTTAAGTCAGTACATATAATACTATTAAGCAATCATTTCACTTAACGTTGGAAAGAATATCATACTACATATGTTATAGTCCATATAATTATTAAATATTATGTACTTGGCAAAGTATCGAACACATATATTGGCTTTATATAGAAAATAAAATGATTATTCAGTAATTTTAATTAGGATAGAGAACGATCAAGCATCCACTTAATTAAAATCTATTGTTTTTTAAATTATTTTGGTCAATGTGGAAAACATTGAGATATCATGAGGGATTCATTATAAAAATACAAGCATAAGTCCCTTCAAATAATATAAACTTAAAGCAAACACATCAAATTATACAAATAAAATGAATTAATAATATAATAAATATAATTAAAATAATGTAATAATATACATTTATTTTTTGTGCAATTCATATTAATATTATACTATAAGATTAAAAAAAGTTATACCATCGCTTGCATGGAAATGAAAACATTGTTTTCATGGTTAGAATTTTATCAATGTTTGTCTTTCTCTCTCTCTCTCTCTCTCTCTCTCTCTCTCTCTCTCACTCTTTCTCTCGTCGAGATGTCAAATCGAATATGAAATCTTCACCTTGCAATAGTATCTGCATTGCACTACAATAAAAAATACCGAAACGGAATAATGTGAGGTATTGGAAATAATTACGTAAATAAATAATTTTAATTCATAACTTTTCACACAAAATCAGCCAGATGATTCAGCTGTGACAAAAGTATTCACCTGAAACTAGCTCCCTCTCGTGGCCACGTTTGAACTTCTTCTATAAGTTTTTACTTCTGTACGCGCTCTCTCACGGGCTGGAAAGCATTGTTTTCCTTTCTATCTCATGCATTTCCTATACTATCTCTATCTCATTTTGTTTGAAGTTGACTATATATATCAAAAGGGAGAAGACGAAAATTGAGGAAAGGAAATCAGCAAGCAATATCTTTGGCATTGATTTTCTTGATTGTGCGTAAATGAATTCGTGTAAAACTTGTTGTACAGTAAAGATTAATAAATAAGGAACGTAATGCGTGGTCAATAGCACACATACATAATGTAATAATGCAGCGGTTAGAAAAGTAAAAATCTGGGGGGCTAGTTAGCTGTATATAATGGCTCTCGCGCCTATACTTGCGTCAGGCGCTATCGCGCCTTTTGATTTTCCACTGAACTCATCGAATAATTATACAGAAGTAAAGTTTAAAAGGCTTGTTTTTGTCCCGCAAGACTAATACGTCAAGTTACGCAATAAATGATTATTCTGTAAAACCAGTTTTTCCAGCGAAATTATCCTTTAAGAACTCAGATGCTACGGGTAAAAGGCTAGCTTTTTATGCTGCAAGCCTTCTACATTGAGTTACTTGATAAATGGTTTTTGTATAAAACCAGATTCTCCACCAAATTTATGTATTAAGTACGCAGCTGTAAAGGGTAAAAGGCTTGTTTTTGTCCCGCAATCATACTACATCTCGTTACATAATCAATGACTTTTGTGTAAAACCTGTTTTTCCACGGAATTTATCGATTCATTACGCAGATATAAAGGTTAAAATGCATGATTTTATCGTCTAAGCCTTCTACATTGAGTTACTTAATCAAAGATTTTTGTATAATTAAGTATGCAGATATGAAGGGTATAGGCATGTTTTTATCCCCCACTCCTATTAGACCGTGTTATTTAATGAATGATTTTTGTATAAAGCCAAATTTTTCCCGAACTCATTAATCTAGTATGAAGATGTAAAGGTTAGAAGGCTTGTTATTCCACCGAAATTATTTTTTAAGTACCCAGCTGTAAAGGGCAAAAGGCTCGTTTTTATACCGCAATCCTTCTACATGGTGTTACTTAATCAATAGTTTGTATAAAACCAGGTTTTTCACCGATCTCATCGATTAAGTGCGCAGATGTAAAGGGTAAAAGGCTTGTTTTTATCCTGCAAGCCTTCTATATCGAGTTACTTAATTATTCGAACGCATCGACTAAGTATGCAGGTGTAAAGGGCAACGGGCTTGCTTTTATCCCGCAATTCAGTAGAATGTAGTAACATATGTAGTAACATAGAGTTACTTATCCAATGATTTTTGTGTAAAACCCGATTTTCCAGCGAAACTATATTAAGTACGCATTTATAAAATGTTAAATCCTTGTTTTTATCCTGGAATCCTAAATCATTCCTAGACGATGGAGCAACAAGATCTTTCCTAGGGGGCAATATGAGCGAGCTGCTACAACACAAGCTAAAAGCGTCCCAATGCCCAGCAGTCGAGGTAGCAGATAGTACAGTAATACCTGTCCGAGGCATGGTAGACATCACAATAAAAATTGATGGAGACGAAGTTGTTATGCCATTTCAAGTAGCAGATGGACTTCACTACGTCTGCATACTTGGAATTGACTTAAGCGTAAAGCTGGACAAGCAAAGGTCTCATACACCAATTCGATCTAGAAGGTAACGATCCCGGTTGCATACCAGCCGTAGCGAGTATAGGAGGATTGAAGCAGGCTAGCCCAGATCAAATGGAGACAATGCATCGTTTACTAGACGAATTAATTCCACAAACACCCCAAACCCTGGGAGTCACCAACCTAACGAGCCTCAAACTAGATGTGCAAGGAGCAGAGCCAATAAGACAGCCACGCCGCAAATATTCACCAAAAAGGCTTCAAGCAGGCTACGAAGAAATAGATCGAATGTTAAGAAAATACATTATAGAGCCTTCGCAAAGCCCATGGTGCAGCTATTCGATAATCGTACCAAAAGCAAATGGCAAATACCGCTTTTGTATTGATTACAGGTTAGTAAATGAAGTTACAAAGAAAATAGCATACCCAATGCGTAATATGGACGATATTCTGGACCAATTGCGGGAAAGCCGATTTATTAGCAAGCTGGATTTGTCACAAGCCTATCATCAAGTTTCCCTAGCCCCCGAGAGTCGCGAAATAACAGCATTTTCCCTACCTGGTAAAGGACTGTTCCAATTTAAACGTGTACCCTACGGCTTGACGAACGCACCAGCCATGTTTCAATAGCTGATGGATTAGTTAATCAAACCGGAATGTTGTTGCCTACATGGACGACATCACCATCACGGCAAAAACATTTGAAGAGCATATAATATGGTTAAAAATAGTCCTAATAGCCCTAAAGAAAGCTAACTTGCAAATCAACCGCAAAAAATCCGAATTTTGCTGCCCAGAGCTCACTTATCTCGGGTAGAAAATTAATGAATCCCGTTTACAAACAAACCAGGATAAGATTAAGCCAATTCTAGAGTACCCAGCACCAACAAATTTGAAACAGTTAAAACGTTTCAACGGCTTAGTGGGTTGGTACTCTAGATTTATAAAGGGTTTAGCGAAATACCGTACACCATTGAATTATTTAATGAGGAAAGATGTACGATGGTAGTGGCACCAGGAGCAACAGAAAGCATTTGAAAAAATTAAACTATCTCTAATCCAAGCCTCAGTCATATCCCGTCCCGATTTTTCCCATCCCTTTACCCTCCAAACAGATGCCAGTGATTATGCCATAGCAGGTGTTCTCACGCAAGAAATCAATGACGAAGAACACCCGTTCTACTACATAAGTAGAACACTAAGCAAAGCCGAGCAAAACTATACAGTTACAGAGAAAGAGTGTTTGGCTGTTCTCTGGTGTGTAGAAAGGCTAAAAAGATACCTGCAAGGTGAAGAGTTTACCGTCATTACGGATCACCGCAGTCTCTTTTGGCTGAATAAGCTAAAAGACCCAGCTGACAGGCTAGCTCGCTGGAATACCATATTGCAGAACTATAACATCAAGTTCGTGCATCGGAAAGGAGCCATGCACAAAGTCCCAGATGCACTCTCCAGAGCTTTTGAAGAAGCAGATGCCATAGCAGTAGCCTTAAACGTAGACACTAAATAACCCATGGTACCAAAAGAAATTAAGAGGCGTACCTCCAAGACTAATGGAAGGGAGGAATATAACCGAGCCATGGGCAGTTGTAGCAACCGATATAATGGGACACAAACCACCATCAAAACAAGGTTTTAAATACATCATTGTATTCGAGGATTTATTCACTCGATATATTGAGATAAAACTTCTTAGACGAGCCGATGCAAAGAGTGTGCTACAAGCATTTGACGAACGCATCATGAATAGATGGGACTGTCCCAAATACCTTGTCACAGATAATCGTACCGAGTTCGCCAATAGAATGGTAACAGAAAGATTAACACAATACGGTATAGTACAAACCACCATTCCGCCATATTTACCGCAAGCCAACCTAGTAGATTGAGATAATAGAAATATAAAGCCGATGATGAATAGTTATTAAACGCGCTAAATACAGTTATACACTCCCCTATAAAATATAGTCCAGCATTTTTAAACTTAGGCAGAAATCCCCGTTCCTTAGCCCTTATAAGAAAGCATAAGCATACAATCCCGTCGAAAGGATGTACAATACCACATAGGCGACTTAGTTAGGTACCGTAACCGCATTTTATCCTCATCCGAAAATTACATAGCAGCAAAACAAGCCCCTAAAGTTATTGGACCAGAAAAAAAAATACAAGTATTTCCCCCGACAGTATACCTAATAGAAGACGTACAAAGAAAGCGGCAAATTAAAGTACACATAACAGATTTAAAGCTCCATATTCCTCCCCGAAATATCCCAATTCCTATTCGGAATAACACTCCCATTCCCCAACCGCCACGAACCCCGAAAACCCAAACTAAGTCAATCTCCGATGTCTCTAATGCTAAAAGAGGTCGCCCCAGGAAGAAGCCCATTGCGTCAATACCACAGAACAGTCCCAAAAGAATGCAAGTTAGACCGCCTAAATAACTTGTTTATATATATACAAAGCAACATGGTGAATCGCAATAGGAAAATAGCACATTTAAGTCAAGTACTGAGTCACCATATAACTTATAGATGGAAAGAACAGGCCAAGCAGCTTCAGCCCTTAAGAGAGGGTGAGGGCGTGGGCGCTTCGTCCAGAAGCGGATAGAAGATCTGGAGGAAGTCCTGCCCAAATTAAATCTCGGCAGAACGCCCAGCCCAACCTCTCACAGGCAAAGGGAGGAAACCCGGACGAGCCAGACTCCCCGAAGCCGAACACCTTGCCCAGGGACAAGGGGTTGTATGCGCAGAGGACGCCACCTGTGTGAAACACTTGCACAAGCAAAAGAGCAAGGTGCCTCCTCTCACGAGTACGCAGCCCACATCCAGAGCAATGCCCTATAATTCCCGATTTAGCCACCATTTGTTCCTCAAATTTCCCTACTGCGTCACCATCCTTTCCCGCTCCACAAGCTACCACCCAACCACCACCCCTAATGTCCCAGAAAACTCAAAATCCCTTCCATAACCCACTCCACACTTCCCAGAGCTAACCCTGCATATCCCAAACCATTCCCTCCCTCCTTGACCTGGTAATAGAGCCACCATTCCCCCCAACCCAACACAAGAGCCAACAACAGCGAGCAGAAGTGAGCAGTACATTGCCCGACAACCGTCAGCAGACTGCAAACTATTCTGCTGGGACTGTGAGGGATGGCTCAGCTGGCGACAGTGCACTTCAGGCCGGGCCCAATCTTGCAAGAACTGTGGAATCCCAGGGGTATTTACCAGCAGCTGCCCACGCTGCAAAGAGGCATACAAGGTCTATCTGGCCAAACGGCACTGAGCCAGAATTTTTTATCTTCCTCTTTTCGTCTCTGTAAAAAAAAATTTTTTTTTAATTTTTTTAGTTTTATTTTTATAATAAATTCATCTAATCAAGCAAAATTTTTTAATTTTTCCTCTTCCCTTCCAGTAGCAAACAATAAGTCATTATTTAACGATACTATGGATGCAAAGGGAAAGCAAATTTTCTTTATTTTTGGTTTATTCTTACATTCTTTTCCTCGTGTTAAAACGAAATAAACAAATAAATAAGCAGCAGAAAAATTACACAAGCAAATAAACGAGGCAAAGGTATGCACTAATCTATTAATTATTATTATTGTTATTATTATCGAATTATTCTCATGATTTATATTTTATATATTATTACGTATGATACGGAAAAAGCTCTCAAGCGAGCAAAATCATTGTAAAGGGTATGCCAGTCGTCGTTACTCGTAATCAATGCTATAGCATACAATCTATAGTGGAAAATATTTACGCACCCGGCGCGCACATAACAGTCATGTCCAGCCGAGCAGTAATCAGCAAGACTAAACACTTAAACCTCAAGTGGTAATGACATTTTATGCACAACCAGCAAACTATTCACCCCCTCGCAAGAGCAGACAGTCCACCGAGTGTGGGACTCAGTAGGAGCAAACTACTAATACCCACTAAACCCATATATCTCTGTTCGCACCGACACCAGCCCAGAACTGATCTTCACATTACTTCAGACTGGGCGGCTGTCCTTGCATGTCCAAAAAACACATTCATTCTTTTACTCTTTCACTCTCGAATCACATTCGCTCAATCTATCAGACATCCATCTGCTTTTTTGCAATACATTCGTAATGTAATTTGCGATCAGGCGCCAGTTGTCCGCGTTCGTCGTCATAAGTCTCGTCACGTTTTCCGGCGTGATCGCTTCTATGTCCGTTTCAAGTCGTTGACGTTGATCTGCCCATCGACTGCAGGCGAAGAACATATGATCAGCGTTATCATAGACCCATCCGCAGTACTTGCATTCAGGTGAAGCAAGTCCAGAGATAAATTGGGTGAGATAGAAGTTTACCTCACCGTGATTTCTCCCCTTTCACGGATGCAACCGCAGGGATAAGTCTACATGTCAATCGCGCCTGCTCGGTATTTATCCACTGGGTTTGCCAGAGTTCCGTGGTTTTCGTACGTTCGTCTGTCGCAGCGTCGACCCGTCCCGTGTCCGCGCTTCGATCGTATATGCGCTTTCGTTCCGTCGCGAGTAGGTTGATCGAAATTACGCCCGCGATAACAAGGACAGCGTTTTCGGACACCGTTCTGTACGCACACGCGATTTTTAACGCGCCCACTCGCTGTACGCTAGTCATCGCTTTCGCCCGTCTCTTAAAGTGTAACGTGTCCGCCCAGATTTTCGCCCCATATAGCATGATCGAGTGGGTAACGCTCATAAGTAGTCGCCGAGTGCTCGGTCTCGGTCCGTTCATATTAGCCATGAGTCTGCTCAAGGCTTTTGTCTTTTTTAGTCACCGTGCGTGTGTGAGGCCAGAAACTCAGTTTCGTAGCCAGAGTCACCCCTAGATATTTGACCTCATTCGCATCCGACTATCAACGGTATCCCCGTGACGATTCTTTGTCTAGTTAGAAGCACAAGTTCCGTCTTCTGTAACGCAAGTTGTAGTCCGTGGTCTTTCATCCATCCAGTCACTTGACGCATAACCTGGTTCAGCTTTAGCTGAATCAGGTGTGTGTTATGGCCCACGATAATGGCTGCAACGTTATCAGCGTAAGCAACGAGGGATGTGTCCGTCGGCATCTCCATTCGGAGAAGACTGTCATATAGTATGTTCCAGATGTCTGGCCCCAGAATGGAACCCTGGACGACTCCTGCGGTTATTCGTCTGTCTTTTCGTCCGTCAGTGGACTCATAAGTAAGACGTCGGTCCTTCAAGTAGTCCCTTAGAACCCGGAGAAGGTAGTCAGGCACCCGGAATGCTGTTTCCAGCGCTTCCAGGATATCCACCCACCTCGCCGAATTGAAGGCGTTCCCAACGTCCAGCATAGCCAGTAAAACTAGTGGCTTGGTCGCATGGCACCTAACGTTATGTTCGTCAAAGTTGCAGAGCGCCCTTTTCGGAACCCGCACTGTCAGTCCGATAAGTCCCCTGCGTCTTTTATTGACTGCAGAAGCCTTGGCCTAAGCATTAGTTCGTACAGTTTTCCAGTCGTGTTAAATAGGCTCAAGGGCCTGAAGGATGACGGGTTCTCAGAATCCCCCTTATTTTTACTAATGAGGACCAATTGAGCCGTCTTCCAGTGCTTACTAATAACACCCTCCACCAGGCACTCGTTGAATGTGTCGAGGAGCACCGACGGCCGTCGCGAAACGTCAAAACGTAAGATTTCCAACGGCAGAACGTCAGGGTCCGGTGCCTTGTTAGGTTTCAATGAGTTTGCAGCTCTGGCGAGCTCCGCATTCGTGAAAAGAGGACATTCTTCGTTTGTACGTTTAACGGTCTCCTCCCTCCTCACGGGATGAGTTGGAAAGAGACCGTCGACAATCTTGTCCATCGTCTCTGCGCCCTTAGATACCGGCGGAACCCGTCTCCCCAGTTGGCGAGTCACGATCTTGTAACCCGCGCCCCAGGGATCCGAGTTCACCTCGTCCGTCAGTCTTTGCCAGCACTCTTTTTTGCTGTTATTTATGGCGTACCGCCACCGCCTCCTAATCTGTCTGTATTCTTCGGTGAGATATAATGCGGTTTGTCGATCGCGAGCCCGTTGGGTCTTCCGTCTGAGTGCTAGGCAACTTCGTCGGATGTCCGCGATCTCGGCTATCCACCAGTATGTCTCTCGTTTATTGCGTGCATAACGTTTCCGCGGCATAGAGGCTTCACACAATTGTCGAAGAAACAGGGTTATTTCCCCAGCAAGCGCATCAGCCCTGTCGCGATTAGTCATTCCACGAGGTTCCACCTGTGACAGTGGTTCCCCGCGCGTCATTTGTCTGTCGAGATTGTCTAAGTCTATCCGTTTCACGTACCAACGAGGGGGACGAGTTACCCGAGTACTGCTCGTTTGCGATTCGTCCATAAGACCGAAGTTGGTGTACTACTGATCACTGGCAGTGTAGTCATCGATCACTCTCCATGCCTTCAGTCTTTGTGTCATTCTGTCCGAAACAAGGGTCACGTCGGGCACAGAATCACCAAAGCCGGGTCGTCTGTACGTCGGCGTGTTTCCCTCATTTGCCACTGTTAGTTCAAGCCTTGCGGCCATCTCCAACAGCAGCCGTCCGCGTCTGTTCGTCTCGGGCATCCCCCACTCCACCGCGCGCGCATTAAAGTCGCCCGCCACGATTTTCTCCGCATATTCGAGGGCGCTATAATCCGGGCTAAGGTAGACGCTGACGTAGGTGACATAGCCCACCATTGCCCAAACGTAGCTCTCCTCGGATCCGCGCGCGATAATCCGCGTTGACCATTCCCCGCGCACCCATAATGCCGCTGCACTCGTCCTGCTAGCGAGCCAGTTCGGCCGTGTTAAATCCCGGTACTGTTCGCTGATGACGAGGATGTTTGTGTCCAGCTCCGTCGCAATTTGAGGGAGCAGCGCGTGTGCCACGCGACTCCGATTCATATTGCCTTGGAGAACAGTTACTGGCATTTTATTGTCTTCGCTTACTCACACACACAATATTAATAATAAACAGCGAGCCGTTGTCCAAATTGGTATTTACCTGAATTATCGCCGTGTGTCCGTCCAAGCAACTCGAGCCCGCCGTTGTACCTGTCAAGCCGTGCGCAATAAGGAGAGCGAGAGAGAAGGGGATATCGGCCGCGACAACACCCAAGAGTCTGCGTCGACGTGCCGCGTATATACACCTACCGCGGCCCTGTAAAACATCGACCCTATTAGTCGACGGTATTAGCAAGGAACGATGTAATATATTACCTGGCAGACAGCTTACGCCGTCATCGTCAACGGCATTTTTGTTGTGGTTGAATCCGACGAGGTTCACACTACGACAGACGGTGCGGGCGGCTATATTACTTACGCCGCACTCTTCCGATCGTCGTAAAGTTCCGACGCGCGATCTTCCGTGAGAGATACGTCGGCCGATCGTCCGAAGCATCAAGCGGCAAAGGTTGGTGCATCCTAAATCGTGCCTCCTTTACTTCATAATATTTAATCCCGTGTTTCTCTATAGTGTGTGTATTCGAGTTATCGTGTTTCTCTTCTGCCCCCCTTTTTTGAGCAGCTTTCGATACCGCGATCGTTTATTGCAGCCGCGCCGTCGGTCGACGTTAAACTCGTCGCGGATGAGTATTGCACTTTCTAGCCAGCAATTTCGCGACGTTTAGATCCGTGCAATCAGCAAAATAGCTCAGTTGGTAGAAAGCAAGCCTTCGGAGCTGAAAATCCAAGGTTCAATTCCCGCGGGTTGAAAATTTTTTTTGATGTTTTATTATTCGTTAAAATTTTGTGCATTTAAAAATGTATTTTTTCGCTTGCCCAGGACATTTTTTAAATTTTTATATGAAATACATTTTTAAAAGGCATTTTCAACGTTGCTCAAACGTTATCACAACGTTATTTCCACCTATCGCGGCAACTTACATAAATCTTAGCGGACATATCCCACGTTGTAGCAACGCTGCTCCAACGTTTCAACAACTTTTACAATAACTGTAACGGGGTGGGTACTGGGGATATGTATGGCCCACGGTTAGGCCCGAATTGTCCCAACTTACCAATCTTAAGTGTGCAGACCCACGATGCGGCCGGGAATCCTTTCATTCCCGTGCAATGCCGTTAACAACGTCAAACACCTCGTTTGACTTAGATACCGTGTGTTGGCTCCTATGCCCAAAATTGCCAACTAGGATAAACATTGGAGAAGGCGGTATTCGTAGGATAGGACGGTAACCGGTAAAACAGTATCAACAATCGATATTATTCGTTAATCGGCGAGAAAGAGTGTCTCGCCGAGTCAATTTATTAAATTAACAAGTAAATATTAATAAATAAACAATAAATTAACGTTAACAATTTACGGGGAGTCGTACCGATGACTACCCCGAGGTCAGCGCGAAACAAGTAGTTAAACCCTATTAACCGACGAGTTACGAGCAACCGATCCGGGAATGATCGGCTGCTTAACCTGATGGCATACATCACACCGTGTGACGTATGTATCTCTGACGTAGAGAGCTTTGACGTAGAAGCTTCCTACGTCACGCGCGCCTTCTCTCGTGAAGTGGCTCCCGCGAACCACCGACCTGTCTATCCGTGCGGGTATTGTCACGAGAGGGGGGAAAGGAGGAACGCTTCCTCACCTGGACCGTACCAGGTAAATCGGGACGCGAAATATTAAGTAGACACGCGGGTCTAAAACCATACACCGGTCACCAACACCTTGTTGTTGCCGTGCGCGCGCGAACTCTCTCTGGTACTCCCAGCTGGGCGCGCACGAATCTCGCACGTTCGTGCGCGCGCCGCGCTGTATCCTCTTTCGCGTTGCTTACCTGATCGGTAACTCGCTTACCGTTATACAACGTTGTAACGTTGTCAAAACAACGTTGCCACAACGTTGCTACAGTGTTGTGTGCTAGTAGGGCTAGTACCTCCACGATGACTTTATTAGAAGGAAATAATATTAATACTTTGTCACTTAAGGGGGAGCCTGCTTTAGATGCTTCAAAAAATCGATATTTTCGAGGATTTTATTGGGAAGAAAAGAAATGTCTGATTAAAATGAAACTTTTAGGGTTTATTCTTATATATTTGAAGAGTTTTCTCAAATTTTTTTATTACCATACATGAGATATTCTTCATGCTACAAGAAATTTGCGGAGGCGCCTCGAGTGTGCACTTTCTCTGTGGCGAGCAAGATGCAGGTCGCAATTTTCATCTGAAACAAAAAAACCAAAGAAATTTTTAATTTTCAATAGTGTCATTCCTAGGTGAACCAAGAAAATTCAACAAAAAGTGAAAAATTCAACATTTTTTTGCAGATTAAAAAAAATGCATTTTTTAAAAAAAAAATTCACTTCAGATGGTTGAAAAACCGAGTTAATGTTAACTTTCTTAAGGTATTGTAGGTTCACCCAGAAGAGAATTTAATCCTGAATACAATGCTATCGACCCGTTTTGATAGGACGTTTACTTTTTTTCCTATCTTGCTCGCCAATTTGAAAAAATCGTCAAAATAGAAATCCGAGAAATCGCGTGTCAAAGTTTTCGTTCACAAAAAGTCGTAAATTTCTTGAACTTACCCTATTAATATGCTAATCAGCGATTCCTGCTCCATATAACTGCCCTTCAGACTCTTCAAAAAATTGGTTTTCGGTCAATTGCTCCATTCGACGGGCTGTTCTGGCCTCTTTGGTCTCCAATGAGGCGCGCCTGTTTTGACGCGTGATGCGCTCCTCGTCCGTTTTATCGCAAAAATTTTTGCACTGGAGCCCAATTTTCAAGTCTAATAAGTGCATAGTTTTTAATACTGCACTGTAGCCTTCATTAAACATCCCTCCAGCGATGAAAGCAGCAGTCTGAACTATTTTAAACCCCGAATGAAGGTGTTTGGGCGTCATGCGCCATACGGTTGAATTGAATGACTCGTTAGCATTCTGCGTGTGTCCACCCAAGCACCTTGTTAATAAATCGTCCTTTGATAATTCCTCGTATATAGGACGAATATGTTTTTCAATATCGTCGTCAATTAGGCGCGGTGGATGTTTAAAATCAGCCAAAGTATTTTTTGCTTCTGCTTTGCGCCATTCACACCAGCTTTCGGCGCCTTCGGGGCAGTTGTCGTGGCGAGGCAATTTATCTGTAGAGCAATAATGATCAAGTGTCGCCATTATTGCACTTCTCATACCTTCTACAGAGTTTAAATTTCGAATCGCGAGACCGTAATACATTGTTAGTTTTTTTATTACAGTCTCTGTGAGCCGCTTTTTTAGTGGCTCCCGCGAACCACCGACCTGTCTATCCGTGCGGGTATTGTCACGAGAGGGGGGAAAGGAGGAACGCTTCCTCACCTGGACCGTACCAGGTAAATCGGGACGCGAAATATTAAGTAGACACGCGGGTCTAAAACCATACACCGGTCACCAACACCTTGTTGTTGCCGTGCGCGCGCGAACTCTCTCTGGTACTCCCAGCTGGGCGCGCACGAATCTCGCACGTTCGTGCGCGCGCCGCGCTGTATCCTCTTTCGCGTTGCTTACCTGATCGGTAACTCGCTTACCGTTATACAACGTTGTAACGTTGTCAAAACAACGTTGCCACAACGTTGCTACAGTGTTGTGTGCTAGTAGGGCTAGTACCTCCACGATGACTTTATTAGAAGGAAATAATATTAATACTTTGTCACTTAAGGGGGAGCCTGCTTTAGATGCTTCAAAAAATCGATATTTTCGAGGATTTTATTGGGAAGAAAAGAAATGTCTGATTAAAATGAAACTTTTAGGGTTTATTCTTATATATTTGAAGAGTTTTCTCAAATTTTTTTATTACCATACATGAGATATTCTTCATGCTACAAGAAATTTGCGGAGGCGCCTCGAGTGTGCACTTTCTCTGTGGCGAGCAAGATGCAGGTCGCAATTTTCATCTGAAACAAAAAAACCAAAGAAATTTTTAATTTTCAATAGTGTCATTCCTAGGTGAACCAAGAAAATTCAACAAAAAGTGAAAAATTCAACATTTTTTTGCAGATTAAAAAAAATGCATTTTTTAAAAAAAAAATTCACTTCAGATGGTTGAAAAACCGAGTTAATGTTAACTTTCTTAAGGTATTGTAGGTTCACCCAGAAGAGAATTTAATCCTGAATACAATGCTATCGACCCGTTTTGATAGGACGTTTACTTTTTTTCCTATCTTGCTCGCCAATTTGAAAAAATCGTCAAAATAGAAATCCGAGAAATCGCGTGTCAAAGTTTTCGTTCACAAAAAGTCGTAAATTTCTTGAACTTACCCTATTAATATGCTAATCAGCAATTCCTGCTCCATATAACTGCCCTTCAGACTCTTCAAAAAATTGGTTTTCGATCAATTGCTCTATTCGACGGGCTGTTCTGGCCTCTTTGGTCTCCAATGAGGCGCGCCTGTTTTGACGCGTGATGCACTCCTCGTCCGTTTTATCGCAAAAATTTTTGCACTGGAGCCCAATTTTCAAGTCTAATAAGTGCATAGTTTTTAATACTGCACTGTAGCCTTCATTAAACATCCCTCCAGCGATGAAAGCAGCAGTCTGAACTATTTTAAACCCCGAATGAAGGTGTTTGGGCGTCATGCGCCATACGGTTGAATTGAATAACTCGTTAGCATTCTGCGTGTGTCCACCCAAGCACCTTGTTAATAAATCGTCCTTTGATAATTCCTCGTATATAGGACGAATATGTTTTTTAATATCGTCGTCAATTAGGCGCGGTGGATGTTTAAAATCAGCCAAAATATTTTTTGCTTTTGCTTTGCGCCATTCACACCAGCTTTCGGCGCCTTCGGGGCAGTTGTCGTGGCGAGGCAATTTATCCGTAGAGCAATAATGATCAAGTGTCGCCATTATTGCACTTCTCATACCTTCTACAGAGTTTAAATTTTTTCGAATCGCGAGACCGTAATACATTGTTAGTTTTTTTATTACAGTCTCTGTGAGCCGCTTTTTTCCACCGAGATTCTGTACTTTTCTCTTGTTGCGGAGACGAGTACCCATGCGCTTTTGTACGTGTCCCACGCACTCGTTTTTAGTCACTGTACACTTGTCGCCGTATGGATTATTGTTCACGATGCCAAGAAATGTTTTGGAGTCGCCGTCGCCAATATAATTGCTATACATTACTCCAAATTTCTCGATGGATCTTGAGAACATTTCGGTGATTGAATCAACCTCCATCTTTCCGGCGGAGCCTGCGTGATTCGAAGAACAATTATCTTTATGGGTTTCATACCATTCTTCATACTCGTCGTCGTTCAACGCATTTTTCTTGAGAGTGCAGGTATGACAATATCCGCTTTTAACATCGAGATCAATCACTTTGCCACTGTAGTAGCCAATAAGTGTAGTTACACCGTACAGAGAAGTGAATCCACGTTTTTTCCACGATCCATCGCCCGAAACTTTCAAATGGTCAGCTGGTCTTTCATTTTGCACATTTACTTGTTTTTCTTCTTCGATAGCACTTTTGCACGCACTTTCAAACATCGTTTTCGATGCTATATACAGATGTTCCACGATTTTGTCATACGTCGATTTTGCTAAGCCTATGCCTTGAGATAAATCCAGAAGACCACAAAAAATATTTATGCCTTCTCGTGCGACACCCAAAAGCCTCATGACGAACACAATTCTTCTGTTAATTTCGTATCCGGTATGAATCAACGGTCCGGATTCGATTTCTCGTTTACCGCAGCGACACGACAAAATAATTTTAAATCCTAAACCTCGATGGTTGCTTTCGGCGAACGTTATTTTTTGCTTACACAAATTGCAAATAACTAACTCCGAAATTGCTAAAAACACAGACACAAACTCGATTATGCGGTAACAATGAGACGGATAAACTATAACGTCGTCCGTAGTCGCCGATGCCAATTTCTGCTCACTGCGGCTGGTATTAGCTTCTCCATCGTCCGATGAAGAAACATTCACAAATTGATTGCCGTAGAATTTGCGCTTCCGTGGCCTTGCACTACGCTCACTCGAAGATTTGCTCATTTTCGGATAGGTTTCCATATTTTTAAGATGCTCACGTACTGAGAGACAAATTTGAACTGAACAGTAAAGCTAAATGTAGCTCTGTTCGAGCCGACGTTGCCAGCTCATATATACCGTTACAATAACATTTTTGCCCCTCCCATAGCTTCATAGAGACCTTCTATAAACAGTTAAACCGTTTTGAAGAACCGTTAGTCCCTTTCCATTATAATATACACAATAGATCGAGGGGCGGCCCGGACGCTCGGATACCTGCTCGACGCTTGCTCACTATTTCTTCTGTATCACCGAAAATATTCCGAATTTTGTTCTGAAATTTTAGAGACATATTCTTGGATAGTTTAGGAAGAGATTTAGGCAAAAAAAAAAAAACGATTTTTTGAAGCCTCTAAAGCAGGCTCCCCCCTTAATAGTTCATTTAACATGGAAAATAGTTTGGATTATAATATCAGTGTTATAAATAGTATACGTATGTTAATATATAATCTGTTTTATAACATTTTCTGTATGTAGTGTTATTAACGAAATTGCACACATAAATCAATAAAGTATTAAAGAGAAAAATGTTTTACTTATAACATTAGTAAAAATTTAATTACATATTTGTTAATAACTTATTTCTCAGTATGAAATTATGTTATCATTTAAGTATGACAGATAGTATGTCATAGCAACAATAGTGAAGTGAAATAGACTTGCGGAAAGTAATATACATGTATGATAGAGATAATTATAAGTTATCACATAAGTGACATGCAATATTAAAATAATTAATAGCACAAATTTTAGCTTAAAGAATATCGCATTTTTCATTTTTAAAAAAAAATAACACATTTTTGGAGCTAAAATATGTCCTATTACCCATTTTAATATTTTGTGTCACTCACATAATAAGTATTTTGATTTCATCTAGTGCTTTATCTTTCAAGTAAGCCTAACTACATTCAATCCAATAAAAATTTATTGAGTTAGAGTACGAACACCAGGAAAACTGTATTTATGCCATACTACATATGATAACTGAATTAAGAAATAAATATATTTGATTTAATCAGGCTTAAATTAGAGACGTTTTAAGTACTTGTATGACTGACAAAACCCAAAATAATAAAATTTGCTTTAAGAATTACTGTAAAAAAATATAAAAAATGTTTATTATAATATCAGTGTTATAAATAGTATACGTATGTTAATATATAATCTG
Organism: Theocolax elegans; assembly: GCA_026168455.1. Classification (NCBI taxonomy): domain Eukaryota; kingdom Metazoa; phylum Arthropoda; class Insecta; order Hymenoptera; family Cerocephalidae; genus Theocolax; species Theocolax elegans. Next base: position 37,368,693 of record CM047428.1, read on the forward strand.
TTTTATAACATTTTCTGTATGTAGTGTTATTAACGAAATTGCACACATAAATCAATAAAGTATTAAAGAGAAAAATGTTTTACTTATAACATTAGTAAAAATTTAATTACATATTTGTTAATAACTTATTTCTCAGTATGAAATTATGTTATCATTTAAGTATGACAGATAGTATGTCATAGCAACAATAGTGAAGTGAAATAGACTTGCGGAAAGTAATATACATGTATGATAGAGATAATTATAAGTTATCACATAAGTGACATGCAATATTAAAATAATTAATAGCACAAATTTTAGCTTAAAGAATATCGCATTTTTCATTTTTAAAAAAAAATAACACATTTTTGGAGCTAAAATATGTCCTATTACCCATTTTAATATTTTGTGTCACTCACATAATAAGTATTTTGATTTCATCTAGTGCTTTATCTTTCAAGTAAGCCTAACTACATTCAATCCAATAAAAATTTATTGAGTTAGAGTACGAACACCAGGAAAACTGTATTTATGCCATACTACATATGATAACTGAATTAAGAAATAAATATATTTGATTTAATCAGGCTTAAATTAGAGACGTTTTAAGTACTTGTATGACTGACAAAACCCAAAATAATAAAATTTGCTTTAAGAATTACTGTAAAAAAATATAAAAAATGTTTATTTTAATATCACTGACTTATCCCCTTAATTTAATATTTCTTGACCAGTTTTAAGCATTGCACAATACATTTCCAATGTGTAACTGAAACATTTTTTTTAATAATAAATGGAAGTAAGAATTCTTTAAATATTTATTTTTATGTACTAATTTTAATAATTTCGTAACCAATTAATTTTGTATAAAAATTGGTTTTGTTTCAAGATTTTTTTATATCAAATTAGTATATTGTACAATATATTTGATTAGCCATATGTGTGCTTATAAGTATTAATTTCATCACAAAAAATTAAATTATATATAAGAATGAATGTATTACTACCTGAATCAATTTATGTTTAAATGCGAAATGACATAAGCAATACTTTTTAATATAATTATAAATACTCTACATAAATTTCATGCAATTATTTTACTGATATATATATAGAGGAACCAAGAAAGTCTGTTTCTGACTTATTCGGGTCGGGTTTGAGTCGGTCGGCCTTCGGGTTTTACCGTAACCCGAAATTTTTCGGTCTGCTCGAATGTTTCGGGGTACCCGTTAAGTTTTCTGGTCCCGAAGAGTTTTACTGCGAAAGAGAAAGAATTGTGAAAATTTTTATGGCTGTACAATACAGGATGTCACGAGTTCATTTATTCTATATGTAGAGGTATATATACATTAATATAGTATTATTAAATGCAGAGGTAATATACATTAATAAGTTATTTAATCGTTTATATTATTTATAATCTAATTAACTTTTTATGTCAGTTTCATGAATAACTCAATACGCATAACAAATTAAGAGAGCGAAGAGGTTGTAATTCAGAAACTGGCCCCTACGTTGCCTTTATAGGCAATTTAGAAAACGACGGGGCAAAACACGAAAATGTGGAAATATATATAATTATTAATAATAATAATTATAAAATTGCTTCCAAAAAGCTGATTGAAGGTGTAGATTTTTGTTATAAATAGTTATTTGCTTTAAATTTAGATTTTTCACTATAATGTAAACACATTTGGATGTTTTTACAAGTTTATCTTTATAAAAATGACGTTGATAATTTAAAAATTTATACATCGGTTCGAAAACTTTGCGCTGGGTTAGAACCCTGGCGAAAATAATCGTATGATTAATCACGCGAATTATCACTCGATAAATCACTTGATATATCACTAAACCAAAATATTTAAGAAAGGTACAAATGACTATTTCTAAATTCAAAATTCGATAATAAATAGTTCAAAAATTATGCATGCAAAATGTTGAAATCATTATAAATGTGCGAATAAAAATAGAACTGTAAATTACGCATTCAATCCCAAATGTATATATCTATATCCACGTTAAAAAAGTTCCTATTGATTCAGTATTGATTCTGTGATGAAATAATTATGAAATTAATAAATAATAGATACAAATAGAACTGATTAAACATTTTTCTTGCATAATTTTTAAACTATTTATTATCGAATTTTGAATCTAGAAATAGTCATTTGCACATTTCTTAAATAGTTTGGTTTAGTGATATATCAAGTGATTTATCAAGTGATAAATAGCGCCAAATCGTCAAGTGATATATCACTCAATAAATCACCCGATAGATCACTTGATAAATCACTCGATAATTCGCGTGATTAATCATACGATTATTTTCGCCAGGGAACAAATTAAGTACCCCTCATTTTGTGTACAGTTTCTTTAATTTATTATAATTGTGACGAGTGACGATATCGGGAGTCACTCTAAATGGTTCTCCGTCGCGCGGCCCGCACGGCCGTCGGATGAGACCGTGCGGGATACGGAAGGGAGGGGGAATGAGAGAGAATCGGCAGGACAAGTGGTGAGGTACTCCCAAAAAGACGCGGAGATCTTTGGCCAAGGACGAGCAGAAAGATTGTGGTGCAGTCATTGGACTACCCTAGGAAGACTCGTGGAGTCCCCCCCCCCCTTCTACGGATTACTAAGGTTAGAGGTGATCTTTTACTGGGGAAGGTAGCGTGTGTTCGCGTAACCCACGTTCTCTCTCCGCGTCGCGACTTTGTACTCGGATAACGTCTTTCCGCGATCGCGTCTCGGCCGTCCGGTTAGCGTCGTACACCGCGAGTATCAATAACTCAGAAGTTGTAATTTATGATCTAATTGTGAATTAAACAAGATTTTACTTTATTTCTCGACTCACTGGTATTTCGATATCCCGTATTACCCCAGGATCCCCACTACCTCGTCCGGAAAGCAGACGAGCCCGCGGTACTTGTCTGCATCTATAGAATTCGTGTTTCCACAGGTGAGTGAGCCTATATCAACGTACACGGTGATTATCGGGTAATCGACGAGTTGTCGACAAGGTGTGTTGGAAGTCCAGTTGTGCGCGAAGGTAAGTTTGCTACGCGCAACGTCGAGTTTCCCTTCATCCCGATCGCACCGTTACATAATATATAATATTTTTTTCTTATTTGATGTGTATAATTACTATATCATTATTACAAAATGTCAATTGAAGTTATTGATTTAAAAGAGGAAATGTTTAATTTGACGTTACAATTATATAGTAATGCCATCGTACCGTAACATGTAATGCAACTATTTATTGAAACAATTATTAAGTTCACAAATGATAAATTTGTCGGTTTTTTAAATCAATATTTTGATACAAATGCATCCAAGTATAGTGATACAATGATACGCGATATAAACACTTATTAGACTCTTCGAAACTAATTTTAAACGAGTTTTCTACGGAATACAAACGATTTTTTTTATACGAAGCAAGAGGTTTGTTAAAAAAGCCAGAACACTATATAATTCAAGAACTAAACGTAAAAGATCCTGTTCAAAATATCATTAAGCAAGAAAACGTATGTCTTCAATACATACCATTGAAGTGGAGCTTAAAGTTTATATTAGAAATTCCTGGTTCATTTAATCTATTGAAAAATTACATGGAGCAGTTATATTCAGATGATGGTATTATTACAAATTTTATTCAAGGAAAGTTTTGGAAAAAAAATACGTCAAAATTTTAAAGAAAAATTTTATTTTCCATTATTTATTTTCTGCGACAATTTTGAAATAAAAATCGCTCTAGGATCTAGTGCAGGAAAGAACAAATTGGAAGGATTATACACATCAATCTCATGTTTTCCTCAACAAATAACAACTACATTAAATAATATTATATTATTAACTGCATTATTTTATACGAACGACCGAAAAACGTTTGGAAATAAAAAAATATTTAATATTTACAGAGTTAAATGAAATAAAAGAAGGAGGCTTAATAATCAAAGTTAAAATGAGAAACATAAAGTGTTTTTCCAACTGTGTTTAATTTTGGGCGATAATTTAGGTCTAAATGAAATGTTAGGTTTTGTCGAAAATTTTTGTTTTGGTCGGCCATGTAGAATATGTAGAAGCAGTATAGATGATATAAAAACTTCAACTTCAGAGAACAGAAATACTTTACGAACACTTGAATCTTATAATACAGATATACAGGAAAACAATCCTTCAGTAACTGGTATAAAAGAAGAATGTGAATGAGAATTTTGTCATATCTAAGTAAAGCATCTAAAATTTTTTTACATATTCTGGGTTAAAGAAAGAGTTTTTTAGCAGAATATCAATAATTTTTAAATTTTCATTGATGATAAATATTTTAAACTTTTATTTTAAAGGGTTTTTGCTGTTCAAATTTCGTGTTTACACTTCAAAATTTATTTCTTCTGTGTATTTTTAAATTAAACGATGGGCCGCAATATAGGATAAATAATGGGTAAGTAATATTTGCATTTGCAATCGTATTATTTATTTTTAGAAAGAAAAAACCTAGAATACATTTATTAATTTATTTATTATAATATATTGATTATATTTTAAATGTAAATATACTTTATAAGTAGATTTATGTATTTTAAAAATGAAATAAAATTAGTGTAAAGAAAAAGTTCACAAAATCAGTATACATATATATTATTTATATAAATTTTATTCAAAAATAATTATTTAATTATTTAATATATATTAAAATTTTATTTTAAAGGGTTTTTGCTGTTCAAATTTGGTAGATGCACTTCTAAATTTCTTCTATGTATTTTTAAATTAAATGGTGGACCGCAATATTGGATGAATAATGGGTAAGTATATTTGCTACTATTAGATTATATTATATTATATTCCTATTATTATTATATATTACATTTGTAACAGGGTAGGTATTATTCGTCAAGAGGGTTTAAATCGTCCCGTGAATGTACTTGATGCACAGGAAATCTCCGCGCTACTATGGTCAGCTGTCTCACCAAGCAGCTGATAAGTCGGCGAAATCGTCTATCAGGGGCCTTATTCAGTAATTTTAACGTAAGCGCTAAGTACGATTTAACGTCAAAATTTGTCGATAAAAGTCACCTAACGAACAAATTTTGGCGTTAAATCGTACTTAGCGCTTGCGTTAAAATTACTGAATAAGGCCCCAGGACGATTGGAGCTAGCCTCAAGCTCCGTATGACGTCGTCTGCCCTGTGTACAGCGTATGTACTTACCTAGTACACACTCGTATCGTATAATGGATATTATTCCTCGTTGATACTCGTTCTCGGCTCCTCAGTAAGTGTCGTGCGAAGCAATGTACGACACCCGCGGGGCATGGCGGAATTCGCCTTTGGGATAGGAAGTGATCACGGGTTTAAGGGGCTGATACTCGAAATTAAAATAATAAAACAGTTTATTAATCCGAAAAGAGGAAGTAACAATAATAATTTAAGCCAAGGCAAGGTTAAACCTTGGCTCAAGGTAAACGGGACTTATAGTGCGAATAAACGCGAAATTACAAAAATGGGGTGTGTGTGCGCCCGCCGCAAAATACGAGTCGAGACTCGACGTCTTGATCTAAACGAAGAACGCGGTTAATTTGCCAGGTACGAGTTACCTGGCTTACTACTAACCGGGCTACTAATAATCGCGCCAGAGTGTGATGCACTCCGGTTTGCCGTAAGCGTGATTACGCGGGTGAGAGAGTGTCGCATCGAGAGCGGCTAACCTCTCGTTTGAGTTGCGGACCGGGATACCGCGCGTATCCTGTCGCCGGACATCGCGCGCGTGTCGTCGTTATCGCGGCGTCGTCTGGCCAGGACTTACTTGATACTCGTCGGGGGCTCGGACAACCACGTCCTTCTCCTTACCCTAGCTTCTCCGGTTTCTCATCTCGTTCTCTCTCTCTCTCTCTCTCTCTCTCTCTCTCTCTCTCTCCCTCTCTCTCTCTCTCTCTCCTTCGCTCTTCTCGCTCGGAAATCGGCACGTCACGAGGCCTTTGGGGTCGCTTCTTCCTACCTCGCTCATAGACGAGACGATACTGCCGGTGTGTCGTGCACACCGGCCCTCCGGCGCGTTCACGCACGCGCCTTACGCGTCTCAAGCGGTAAACTCACGCGATCGGTACGATTTTCGTCTCGCGTAGACCGTTTACCGTTACACATTATATTATTAAATTATATTAATTATAATAATATTTATTTTTTGTATTTGTTTATTTTTGACGTTTCTTTTTAATGTGTGTTAAAAATTTGTAGTATCATAATTTGTAGTTTATGAAAAATAGTACATTGAATATCAATACTTATTAAAATAAAACAAAACAAAATATATTTATCAATTTTTCCATTACAATAATTTAATTATATTTTTAATGTAAATGACCATTAAAACCACATATGTATATTAAAATGAGTCAATTTGTGATTATTATGCACTGCATTATTTTACTTACAAAAACCAAAGTATTTTTAACAAAGCAACACTTGTATCTGCCTTCTTCCATATATATTCTAATCGATCAAATCAATAACTGAATAAATATCTTACAAAAAAAATTTTATAGAAAAATCAAAAAAGAATAAATATTAAAATGCTTAATTAACTTATAAGGAGATATTTATTAATTATTAGAACTAATGTTGGTTTGTTAATGCCCAATTTTCAATCATTTTTTTCTCTCTTTAGATAAAACAATGTTTGCAAAGAAATTTGCCGAACCTTCTGGAATGGATTACGAAACCCTGAGAGGTGGAGGCACCCCTTGATCGCGATGTATAACTGCCATACATAAAGTTCTCGACTGGGTCTTCAACGTCACGACGAGGTTTACTATTACTCATCTATGAGGCTGAATATATTACTCGACGAAATGGTCAATTTCTTGTTACTTGAACGAGAAGAACATTAACGACTTTTATGCTTTATTTTCACAAATCCGTATTACATTCTGTTTTCGTAATGAAGGAAAACGCAGGTTCAAACTCGTACAGTTTGACTATGTCCTTCTTTATGTAAAATCGCAGATATGACTGAAGGTATCTCTAGTAGAGAGCTTGCAAAGATCGGTATTGCCTGGCAAGCTGCTGCTTACGCTTCCAATGACGATGTACATAAAGGTTATCGAAAAGTGCATCCATGCTGTTAAACAACATTGGCACAAGGTATTAATCTGAACAATATATTCTCTACCAAACTATTGAAATTTATTTTTAATTATATGAATCAAGAATGTCAATAAATTTAAATTTTGGCAGATTATTATCCTTGCAATGTGTGTACATATTATTTTAAATTTTATTATAATATACTATCTTCTGTTTCATTAAATTTTAATTTTTCTTTTTATGTATAACGTTAATTGAATACTAATTTTCAAAATTTAGTTCCTAAGTTTTACTATAAGATGTATAATAAACTATATTTATTTTTTGATTTAAAAAGAAAATAGATTTCTTTATTGTTGCCAATATAGAGTAAATTTATAATTTAAAAATGTTAATACAGAGTTATTTAAATTAATAAAATGACTTCTTCATGCAATATAGGTGCAGTTGGATAAGTTAGTGGATACTTGTCAATAGCAAAAGGTGGTGTATATGCTGTACAAGATTACTTCCTAAAATCTTATTAAACATCCTCGAAAACTTGAATACAAATTTTAAACTGATTAAAAATTTAGTAATTCGGTGGTAGTATCTTTTGGGTTCCCCTATCAGCACACAATGTCTTAAAAACGTTTAAATTACGTTGCGGCTTAAACCTTTAAACGTTAGCATTTAATACTTGAAAAACGTTTGAACTACGTTTAAATTTGGTTAAAATGTCCTCTTTAATTTAAGGAAAATAATATTTTTTAACGTATTTCAAAAGTTGAATAATTTTGTTTATCTAACGTTAAAAATACGTTTGAAATAAGTTAAAAAATATTACTTTCCTAAAATTAAAAAGGATATTTTAACCAAATTTAAACGTAGTTCAAACGTTTTTCAAATATTAAATTCTAACGTTTAAAGATTTTAGCCGCAACGTAATTTAAACGTTTTTAAGACATTGTTTGCTGATAGAGTCCTTGTTTTGAAATGTATTTCGGGCAATTATTTGATCGTTTATTCATAATGCTCGTTTTCTTTTTTTTACAGAATTCCGAATAATTCTAGTTACATCATTCGCTGCTTTCAACACTAATTGCCTTTATGGAAAATATCTGCAGATTTTTTTAAATAAATACCTGCAGATTTTTCTGCAGATGTTTCTGCATAATTATCTGCAGGATATACATAAATAGCCGTATACTTTTTCAACAGTGATTTCGCCTATTTAAATATGCTGTAGGAAATTCTTGTATACGAATGTATAAATTTACTGCAGAATCCTGCTGAAAAATGCAGCATCTTCTTTGTTGATAATTTGGCTAAGCTGTATGATTATTATCAATAAAATTAGTACAAACACTATTTTAGAAAGCTGCAGAAAAATTGTTTAATATTCGTATTCTTCGAGATATTTGTGAGTATTTTTGAAAAGAAATTTAACGTTGTTATTTGTTGTCCATGGAGAAAACGTAGAGTTACTGGGAAACATCGTAACTATGTTGCAAAGAAAATGTAGTTCTAAATAATTGGATATACTGTTCTTTTATAATAAATAAAAATGTTACATATAATTTGCACATTTGTTGAGAGAAAATATTATAAAGATGAAGTACAATTATTTGTATTATGTATTTTGTATAAAATTAGTATAGGTAAACAACCATATTTCACTAGCAAATAGAATAAAGTTATATGTGATGAGACTTTGTTGCAATTAAAATTGACGCATCAAGATTAAATATTTTATCAAGAGGCCATGCTTAAATACGGCTTCACCGAAGCGGCTGCAAATAGAAGCACCACCTTTCCAGGGATAAGAAAACTACTCTCAAAATTTAAGGCAAATGGGTTCACACTTTTCAGAATATTTGTCGAACATCGACGTTTTTAATTTTTAAATTTATGACATCTGCGTCTTTGCGAGTCCTTAGCGCCAAAAACAGTGAAAAAACATGTACTGTGTTACATAGGAAAACGTTGCGTCTTTTTAATACAAACATTTGGTCAATAGTAAGTTTTTCACTAGGATTTGTATATTTTGAGATATTGTACAGAAAATGAATGTAAACCGTTTTTAGAGAAACGTAAACTTTGTTATAGCTTAAATATGGGTTCACCGATGATGCTGGAAATAGAACCATAACGGTCGTGCCTAAAAACTGAATAAATGTTTTATATTTCAAATATATAGGTGACTAATATATGTATCTAAACGGTTTTTGTATATCGTATTAGATAGCTGTAATAATACAACAATTATTAAAATGTATGACGTAGCATGATATAAATTATTATAAAACATACAGATATGTTTTATTATATATTAAAACGATAAAGGTTCACACGCGTTTTACTATGTGGTATGTGTCCAATGCATTTAAATAGATTTTTGGTATAAAATGTGATTCGTCGTTTTAATATTTGTATTTGTTCTTTATTATATTTATTGTAACACTATACATCCTTCGCAACTCGAGCGTACACATCATGCACGAACTTAAGTCCATATTGCATAACGTACTAGTACGAATTGTAAATGAAAATTATTTGTAAAATATATTTAAAATTTCAGAATCGTCATCGTCAGAATCTTCTGCAAAATCGTCCTCTGACATAAAATCTTCATCTGTTAACAAAAAAATTATATTCTGTATATTGCCTCAATTTTTTGCAGATTATACTTATCGTTAATGGACAATTTATAATTAATAATTTTTTATTATTTTACTTGATTCTTAGAAAGAACAATGTGTTTAATGTGAGCATTAATAGGCAAACAGGTTTTTTTAAGACTAGTACAATGTGAAGAAAAAAGATAAAGATCTTCCAACCTAATTTTTTCCGTTGCATGAGCAGTGAGTTTCAATCTGTTTCTGGCTCTTGCGAAGTCGTTCGTTGGTTTATTTACCAATTTTATAATGCCATCTGCAACAATTCATCATCGATTAATATTTCAAGTTTTTAAAATTGTAGATTTCTTTTAGAAAAGTGGTGGGTTAGCAAGTATTTTTGAAATATGTCTGTAGGAAAAAAAGAGCTCAACCCATGAACGGTCGAAATAAGTCTGTAGGAACTCAAGCGGTGTATTGAAAACATACACCGCTTGAGTTCCTACAGACTTATTTCGTAAAACGAGAAACCGAAACTAAATGACTCACGCCACTTACTCACGTTTGCAGTGTGAAAAATAGCTAACCGACATACAAAAAGTCACTTGAAGATGGAGGCCCATTCAAGTATATGCAAATTACGCTAATAATTTATATTGTGCCACTTACTTATAAACTTACTTATTATCAAAATAGTCTGCGTACATTATTGGCATTTCAATCAGATTGAATCTTAGCCTTCTCAAGAATAAAAAAAAGTTGTAATATTAAATAATCGGATATTTAACACGACATTTGAAATATGGAGCTGACATTTAGTATGATACTATTGTGCTATTAATTTCACAACAGCTTATATGTATTTTGCATAAATTAAGATATTCCAACAATTAGCACATTTATTAACATCATCTGCGCGAAATAATGTTCTACTTTTAAACTTGGGTCGCATATAATGTTATTGAATTGGTCGAAAAGTTGTAAAAGTATCATTTACAGGTAAATGATTTATGTGCCGGAAATTATCATGTTGTTTGTTAAATACAATCTACGATAAAATCAATTAATTATTTATGTAATGATAAATATACTGTTCCCAGTTGAAAATTAATCGGTTATACTTATTAGAGGATCAAAATTGTCAGATTTTTGCCTATAAATAATTGCTTATATTCTAAAAATGATTGCATAATATACTAGGAATATAGTGGGTATTATCCTAATAGAAATGAAAATGTATAAAATCAGCTGTAAAGTAGAAACAAGGTAGAAATCCTAGGTAGGAACTAGGTACCGATTAAACCATTTTTCGCACCCCCTGCTAGAAAACGAAAGATTAAAAATATGTAAATAATAGGATATAAACTTGTATAAGGTATTTTCTAGCTACTTTTCTTAGCTTGTAACGTCTGTTAAATGAAACGCCTTTTTCTACATTTTTCGCCTATTTTCTAGATTGAAAAGACTATAATCTTTTTACGTTTATCTAAAATTATCCATAAACATATATTGTGACAATGTGCTTCGCACATGTCAACTTGATTGAATGATATTTGAAACTAAAGGGAATACCTACCTACCCGAATAGCTAAGCAACTATATATTTAAATATATTTAAACAAATCTACCCATATAACTTCAACCTTTTCCTATATCTACCTACCCGCTGTATAACTAAGTCCTACCATCCCTCACAATCCTAATAACCCTTCCCAAATCTCACTAACACACACTAGCACTGGAAATATAAGTAAGTTGGAACGACTAGCGAGAATCCAGATCAGGTTGAGGGAGGTCTGAAATCAGCAGCAAGTTGAAATTAGCAAACACAGGGGTTCCCAATATCCTGACAAGCACGGAGAAGATGAACTTGAAGATGTCAGCAGTCCATAGCCAGGGCGAAAAGAGCTATCCTCAACCCAGGGTGTTCGCAGCTAGCCCGCTGTGAAGATAATACCATTTATTTTAGTATATGCTAGTGGTATGTAGGAGAAGGATATACAAGGAACACATACAGCTGTATCTTAATAATACAGCCGTATTTGAATATGACAGTTATATGTTAGGAGAAACAAGGCTGAATTGAGGTTATGTTTGCGTGCACAAATTAGGTGTATAGTAAATAACGAATTAAGGGGATGTCGTACCTAAATTAAATCTTACTATGCCGACACCTGTATATTACACACACTATTTCTGCTATTACTATTATTTAATACAATGATAACCTATAAACGCAGTAGAAGCATATTTGTAATACATATATTAAATAAATTATAAATACAAAAGTTCGAATTATGCTAAAATGTGCTTATAATTTGAAAAATACGATCTCAAACATAACCTCTCTTAGTTAACAGGCAACAACGATTTAACTGAATATTGTAAAAACTGGATAGATTTCTAACAAATACAGTGCAGACGCACAATTTCACGATATTGGTAAATGTTGGAATACTAAAAAAAACAGTCAAAAGTGAACGACGAAGAAATAAATTGAAAAATACGATTGATACAAAGACGTTGGGAAGCTGGTACTAGATATTTGCGATGGAAATAAATATAGATAGCAATTACAAACATCAAGAAACAAAGTAGAGGCAACATTTTACATTATCCTAGAATCATTTTTCAATAAAAACTAGAGGAATACATAATCGATTGAAAATTAATTGAAAAATAAAAAAGATATTCATTCCTTCTAAAAATGTGTAATTTAGCAGACCGAAGAGTAAGAAAAAGTTTAGCTACGTAGTTTGAAAATCCATCAGTAGGTGGCGATGCTAAGCGTTTCCAGCTTATTAAAATATGTTTTATTTCATTCATGGTGGAATAGGCGACGGATTCTATAGGAGGTGCGTGCACGATCGGGCCGTTTGCCGCACGCACATCGTACTTTCAAATACATTGTACTGTACCGGCACTGAATGTTGGGTGCACTATTTGTTTAATTCCAATTATTTAGCATAATGGCAGCTAGAAAACAGGTTAGAAGCATATTTTTAATATACATCTTAAGTGTATAATAAGTACAAAAGTTGAATTTATGATAAAATATCGTTAAAATTTGAAAAATACGAGTTGAAACATAACCTCTCTTTGTCAACAGACAACAACGATTTAATTTAAATTTGTAAAAACTGGACTGTGTCCTAATATATGCGGTGCAGATACATAAGTTCACGATATTGGTAAAAGTTGGAATACTAAAAAAGCAGACAAAAGTGCACGACAAAAAATTAAAAGAAAAATACGATGGATACTAAGACGGTAGGAAACTTGTATCATATACTAGGGATGGAAATAAGCGTTTCTCCGTTATGTGTCAGTTCTAAAAAGGAATGTGCTGCCACTTTTATCACTTTTATTTGAAATGCCGTAGTTTGTTAGTTTTTTATGTCAATTCAGATAGTTTAACGTTGGCTATATAGTAACTGCAAATATCAAAATTGATATCAATAAGGACAATATGATTGTAAGAAAATAAAAATCGATTCCACTCCATAACATTGTGCAGCATAGTGATAATTTAATAGATGTTCGACGGATACCTGCGAGGCGAGACAATCTCAGCGACGCGCCGAGCGTGTCTCGCCTCGCAGGTTATCCGCGACAATAATAAATTGCTGAAGTCTTCCAAGAAATAGTATTTTTGTGTATATATGACTAAAAATAATTTTAGGTTTACCTTCACAAACACCGCTATAAAAAAAATATAAAATTTGTTACAATATATTATGTGTTTGCTTATAACACATCGGTGGATATCTACGAGGCGAGACACTCTCGACGCGTCGTTCAGATTGTCTCGCCTCGTACATATCCATCAAGAACTAAAAAGCAGCCTTCCGAGAAAAAGTATTATTTGTGTATATATTACTAAAAATAATTTTCGGTTTACCTTCACAAACACTGCTACAATAAAAATATAAAATTTGGAACAATAAATTATGTGTTTGTTTTTTAGTTCTCGATGGCTATCTACGAGACGAGACAATCTAAACAATGCGCCGAGAGTGTCTCGCCTCGACGGTTCTACGCGACAATAATCAGTCGTCGCAGCGTTCCGAGAAAAAGTATTTTTGTGTATATGACTAAAAATAATTTTCGGTTTACCTTCACAAACACCGCTATAAAAAAATATAAAATTTGTTACAATATATTATGTGTTTGCTTATAACACATCGGTGGTTGTGTATATATGACTAAAAATAATTTTCGGTTTACCTTCACAAACACCGCTATAAAAAAAATATAAAATTTGTTACAATATATTATGTGTTTGCTTATAACACATCGGTGGATATCTACGAGGCGAGACACTCTCGACGCGTCGTTCAGATTGTCTCGCCTCGTACATATCCATCAAGAACTAAAAAGCAGCCTTCCGAGAAAAAGTATTATTTGTGTATATATTACTAAAAATAATTTTCGGTTTACCTTCACAAACACTGCTGTAATAAAAATATAAAATTTGTTACAATATATTATGTGTTCTTTTGAGTGCTCGACGGATATCTACGAGGCGAGACACTCTCGAGGCGTCGTTCAGATAGTCTCGCCTCGTAGATATCCATCGAGAACTAAAAAGCAGCCTTCCGAGAAAAAGTATTATTTGTGTATATATTACTAAAAATAATTTACGGTTTACCTACACAAACACTGCTATAAAAAGAATATATAATGTGTTACAATAAATTATGTGTTTGTTTTTTAGTTCTCGATGGATATCTGCGAGGCGAGACAATCTGAACGACGCGCCGAGTGTGTCTCGTCTCGCAGGTTCTTTGAGAGTAGATTTAACCGCCGAAGCCTACCGAGAAAAAACCGTTCATTTTTTTAAAACCCATAGTTTTCTGTTCAACTACAAAAACATTGTTATAAAATAAATTGAAAACCTTGTACAATAAATGAGGCTATATCCGCACGACCGCGAAGACTCACCGTACGATGCACGCGGGACGACTGCCGTCGACGAATGTTTCTACGCAAGTTGCGCGCGCACGTCGGGCCCGTCCAGTGAAGCAGTGAACGAGCCTGTCGAAGCTCGAGAGAGCTCTTTAGTACGCCGTCGCGGCAACGGTGACGTCGCGTTGGCAATACGATTGCCATCGTCCTTCATTTTCCCGTGGCGGACTACCTTGTGTGTGTGTGTGTGTGTGTCAGGAAAGCTGCATTTCAAGCGTCAACCCAGGATATGCTCCTCTATACTGACAAGGTGGATGCACGCCTTCGTTATGAGTGCAGTGCATTTATTCCTTCTTTTGTAAGTATGCTTCCCATCTCGTTTTATAATTTCGCCATAATTATACGAGGCTGGCGCCCAAAACCCTTTATCTATTATTATAATAATTTATTACTATTTTTATCAATCGTTTACTGCGCCCTTGTCGCCATGCCCTAATACGCTGCGTGATCGTTACAAAATGTATATAGAAAACTATTTTGTATTAATAGCCATATCTCGATTGAGCTTATTAGGAACTAGCAGACGACGGATTCCTCTAGAAGGTGCGTGCACAGTTCGACTCGACGATTACACGCACCTCCTACTAATTCCATTAGGTTATGTATTAACCATGTATTATGTATTATCAGTTGTTCAACAGTATCATAGTAAATGTCTATTTTATAATCTACATGTGCATTAATTATAGAGCATAAAAGTTAACATAAATAAACTTAATAAAACAATCAAAATTGTATATAAAGATTAAATCACATGTGTCCCTCCATCAACGGTCTCCATAGAAGTAGGTTTACTTGTTGTTTACCAATAACTGTTTTGCTCATTGCTTAATTTAGTAGTGATTAAAAAATTCATTTAAACATACCAATTAGTTGATAAAATTATGGAGATTATTCAGAAATACTTACTTTATTAATATTATATGTTGTAGAAAACTTTAACAATTTAAACTTAATTTTAAAAAGCAGACGCTAGTACCATTCAGAAAGTTTATTATTATGAAAATCTTATTAAGTTAAAGTAATGGTACATATTTTTATCAAGAATGAAGGGTACTAAAACTCTACAAAGTATATGAGTTGAACGGCGGTAATGAAAATTGAACTGGATTAAAAATTTAAATATATATACAATAATAGATCATTTTTTAAGTTCATTGAAAATTATAATGTACGTAACACTGATAAGAAAATTGTAATTTTAGTAGATGAATATGCGTAACTTTTGTTATAATTAATTATAAATCAAAATTTACAATTAAATTGCAATACAAATCAAAGTGAAAATTGAAAAGTACATTATCGATTGACATTTGGTTACCATAAGGTGTACGTGCAGTACACATTACCATAAAGTGTACGTACAGTACACGTTACCATAAAGTATACGTACAGTACACGTTATCATAAAGTGTACGTACAGTACACAATTCATAAAGTACAAATACAGTAATACAGTACAAATAAAGTGTACGCAAAGTGAAGAGTTATTACATACATGCTATTAATTTAATTTTTAGAATTAATATTACACATGTATAATATAAAAAAATTTGCAAATATAATTTGCCATTTCTCCAGTCCATTCCAATCAGATAAACCAATTAGATACGTTTATAAGTGTTGCAGTATACTATTCATTTACTTTTACAGTAATTTTTATTTTTTTACAATCAATTTTGTAATTACTTTTACTAGCGTTGTGTTCTATATCTTATATTACGTTAACGCTTGTTAGCGCCATCTGTGGGCATGCAACTAAATATGTATTAGTATATAATACAGAGGGCGCCACATATGATTTCTGTTAAGTTAATTTTATATAGGGTATCGATAAAACAGAAAGCACGGATCTGCACAACAATGTTTTGTCGGGTACGACATCCCCATAACCTGTTGATACAAACGCATATCAGCGCCACCCCAAGACATAAAGAATTACCTGGAGATTTTACATGGAATAGCTGTGGCGACCTTGGTGTTCGGTGTTATCAAGTGAAGCAGAGTAGTGACAACGTAGTCGACTTCGCGCCTGAATCTCGCGTTGAAATTATTAGTTAATAAGCTGGGATTATAAACGAGATTATTACCTTAACCTTTTGGCTGCGGGAAAATTTTAGTACTAAACGACCTTTTATAAAATGCAAAATGTATACATGAGATCATTGGATATTTCAGGTAGAGTCCCCACCCTGACTGCTGGTCGATAAATCGACCACCCCCGCAGGCAACGTAAAGTACAATTTAAAATTCTTTTCTCATTTTTCAGGAAAACTCTAGAGGGTATTTCTATGTAATTTCTCGCGCTGAACATGAAAAAAATAGTAACAAAATCCTAGAGATACTCTTGACCTTGAAAATCTATTTTTCAAGGTCAAATTTTTTTCTAGCATAGATAGAATTTTTTGAAGATTTTCGTACATAGTGTCATGGACTAAATAAAAAAAAATTCTGAAAAAAATAGCTGAGGTATCATTGATCTTAAAAATTTACATTCAAGGTCGCATTCACTTCTAAAACAAGTGCAACAAACATCTGCTACATTTGTCAATATGTCAAGAAATATTCTGACATTCGCTCTTAGCATAACCCAGGATCGACGGCGTGGACGTGGCGAAAAGTGATCCCATTGGGGTGCCTGCTTTTCGTGAGTCCCCTTGCCTCTCACGTTTCGGGGTGCTTGATTTCCGTGAGTCCCCTTGCCTCTCACGTAAGAATGATTGGCTCTACGGTAATGTCTCTTTTGTGTGGTACTCTTCAAAGCATGGTGCTGCGCATAGAGGAATTTCACAACTAGGGCAAATGTATGTCGTTCTACGTGGAGTCTTACGCAAAGAGCACAAGTGGCATCTTCGACTTGTACCTTGCCTCGGGAAATTGCGGCCAACTAATCGAATGGGAGAGTCATTGTAAGGAGAGATGCTTGCAGAAGAATCAAGTTTCAGTAATGATCTAGCAACCTGTAATCTAAATGAAGGAAATGACATAGCTTTCACGTTTCTCATTTTATACAACGCATGAGCATTGGATAGACAAAGATCAATAAGATGAAAAAAAAGCTTTCGATACCATTTCATTGTTTTTCGCACTGTTTCTGTTATAGATAATTGTCTATCAACATTATCAATACCACCCATACTTTGATTATAATCGTGGACACACCTTGGCTTTATAATATCTTTATTTGTTAGGTAACATTTTTTTCCAGTTGCACAGAATTCAAGTTCGTGCACAGTTGTAAGCATACGAACGCTACGTTTATCTTCCCACCTCACTGCCATCCACACATCGTTGTGAGAGACTTGTACTTCACCTCGAACTAACTTGCTTTCAAGCTTTGGCATTCCCTTTCTATTTGCTTTCACTGTACCATACATACCTGTATCACGATCGTGTAAAAATTCTGCCAATGTGGGAGATGTATACCAATTGTCTATATATACTACATGACCCTTATAAAAATAAGATTGTAAAAAGTGAGCTACAATATCGCCGGTAACACCCAAATCAAACTTTTGATAGTCAGTGTCTGCGCCAGTATAAACAATAAAACCCAAAACGAATCCCGTCTCGCAATCCACAATCATGAATAGCTTGGTGCCAAAGCGATTTCTCTTCAAAGGAATGTACTGCTTAAATCGAAGCCAACCTTTCCATAATAATAGACTTTCATCTATGCACAGATTACTTCCTGGAGTAAGAACTGCTGAAAATTTGCTTTGCACGTATTCTATTACTGGCTTTATTTTCACTAGAGGATGATTTTCGATTTCTTCATTATTATGAAAATGTAAACATCGTAGGATGTGAATATATCTATCACGAGGCATTATTTGGCCAAAAATTGGAGTGTGTAGCAAAAGATCTGTGGACCAATATCGTTGTAAATCGCCTTTTCAGACATGGCCGACTAGAATGGAAAGGCCTAGAAAAGTTTCCAATTCTGTTTTTGTGACAGGGGACCAAGCTTTCATGTGGGAAGAACGAGTTATGGGATTTTGAGTTGCGTAACGATTGGTTTCATCTACAATTTTTTTGAGCAGAGAAGAATCACAAAAGTAATTGAAATAATCAATTGGTGTATTTCCTGAAAAAGAGATATTCGAATTTATTTCGCAGCTACCTTGAAAATCTTTGATTCATGGATAAAAATACGCGTCCTCAGACAATTCAGTTTCCTTATAAGAAAAGTCTTCCAAATTGACTTCCCCGATGTCTTCATTTTCTACTCCATTGTCTAAAACCTCGTTTTCTAATACTTCATTTTCTGGTTTGGACTCGCCACTATTCCAAGCTTCATGTTCAGCCATTTTATAGAAGATAGAATATTACACTATTCAATAGTGTAATATTCAAAAAGTGAAAATAGTAAAAATTATATACTGTGCAAATCCTGGAGGCTAATAAGTTATGCATGAGAAGTACCAATCTGCATCGTATTATCAATTTATAAATATGAATGAATAAAAAATAAATTAATTTATTGAGATTAAAATATTTTTGAAGATTAGACGAGTTTCTGCAATAAGTGATGACATTTATTTCGTACTCAGTTGACTAACAACAAAGATATACCAACTCCCAGACCGAAATAGTAAAAAACAGATTTTGTGCTTACGTCATTGATTTTAGATCACGCTGAAAATGAATGCCGCAGTATTTTATGTAACCTTCAAAAATGAGGTTGAATCTCGATATTTTGTTTTGGAAACTAAAATTTCATCGCGAAATAGACATTTTCAGGAACAAAGATAATTTTAGAATTTTTTTACTATTTTTCCCGTTTTGACCTCATCAATAACGCTAAAAAGCTAGATCAAACTTTCGCTTATGCAAATAAAATACAATATGAGCTTGACTGTAAATTCTCAAGGTTTAAAGTATTTTTTATAAACAGTAACAGAACAGTAACAGTAAACAGAAATCACTCTAAAATCTCGCTTCTACTAGTGATGAAATTTGTCCTTGAAATACCTATTTTCAAGGTGAATAATATTTTGAGGAATTATAAAAGTATTTTATATACATTCAAAACATCAAAATTGATGTAAAAACATTAAATATGTTGTGTATTTTAAATGGTCGATATATCGACCACCCCCGCAGTCAAAAGGTTAAGGAAGTATCAGCTGCGACGTCCAGGTGAAGACAATATTAGGCAGCAGCAGGATAACAGCCACATCGAGGTGCGCGAACGCGGTCCTCCGAGTACGAGCCATGCGCATGCGCGAATGCCCATAATCATGGCTCTCGAGCAATACAAGTTTCTAACTAAAATACTTTGTTACTGTCATCCCAAACGTAAAATCATAGATATAATAGCTTCTCGAACTGGCAGAATACCTGAGACTGATTGGTGCACACATGTGAATGTTTTGCGACCGTAAGAAACAGTTGCCGCGCGGAGCGGACCTACGGGGAACGTGACAAAACGGAGGCAAACAAAATACTCAATTATATATGCAACACAATAGATATGCAATAATTCTATCTATTATGTTAAATGTTAGTTATTTAGTACACCAGTCTTTGTCGAAGCGATTTATCAAGGGTTCAATGTCTCTAATAATCTTTTATTGATGGAGGGAGGGTAATAGTAGATTTCTTTTTTGCTTTATTTATTTTTCAAAAAAAATTGAAACGCCAGGTCATTAGATTATTTAAGGTGATCCTTGAGTCAAATTTTGATTAATTTTTATGCATAAAAAAGGTAGGATAGGAGGGACCGTGCGCGCGATAGCCGTAAATCTTGCACGGTCCCCGTTGACTTACCGCAGTAGAAAATTATAAATATTTCACATTTATTAATTCTTGTCTCGCAGATTTTTTGTAATTCGGGTTTGTGTGTATCTTTTTACTAAAATAATTGTAAATTCACTAGACGATGACAAGAAATGCACCCAAACAGAGATTTATATAAAGAAACAAATTTAAAATTATGTAAGTTAGACATGGCAACCAATTACAAGCTTTAAATGTATGGCGACCAATAAATTATTAACGTGATACCATGAAATATGTATATAATTTTCAATGTATAATACTACAATGCATTTTACTTTTCGGAAAGCGTTGGTGGCGCCATCTCTCGCAACAAATTTTATATTATATTTAAACTAACGTCTACACTGCATATAGTAGTTATATTACATTACGATACTAGTGTGGTAAGTGGCCGATTTCAGCACGGCGTGAACTTGACGCCCGAGCGCAGCGTGGGCGATATTCACGCCGTGCTATCGGCCACTTAACACACGTATATCGTATACTATTTTGTAGCACGTGTGTCGTAAATTCGCCACTAATGTAATAATTAATTGTACTATCGTTTTTTTTTCTTAAATCTTGACAATGTTTATAATAGATAATACGCTGATATGAATTTAGGGAATAAAACGAGTTAAGATTCTAAAAGTGCGCGCAGGTGGGGCGCAAGGACGGGGGGGGGGTGTTGGGGGGGGGCTCCGCCCCCTCTGTAAAATTATTCTCAATCGTCCAAACAAACAATTGTATTTGAGATGCCTTTTTTCTATGACTAATTATTTTTTAACACTTCAACTTAGTATGAACTCATAAACGGAACCGCGTTTAATATTAATCGTTTAGTGTTTAATAATTGCACTATTAGCAAATCAAAAGACTTTAAAAATTAATTAGAAATAATAATTATAAAAATTGAAGATTATATTTTATTAATAGTTTGTATTCGTTTTAAAATATAACTATGTATATATGTTTAAAATAAAGTCGTTAATTAAATCATACGATATTTAACCTATACTTTTGGTATATACTGTTATACAATATTTTATTTAAATTTTTTAGGTTTCTAATATAGCGATGAATGTTTATAATACAATAGCATTAAATTATTTTTGTTCCCCACACAGCATGAAATATTACAAAAAAAATATTACACGATATATTATAAAAAAAATATTGCGGAAATGTTTAGAAAATATATCAAAAATATTACAAAATATTCTTCTGAAATAATTCATAGTAATATTTTTTAAATACTAATGAAATATTTGGTGTAATATTTCCACTAATAGAAAGTGGAATATTTCACAACATATTACAACAATATTACCGAAATATTTCATGTAATATTTTGTGTAATATTCCATAAATATTGTATGCAATATTTCATGAAATATTGTTATAATATCAATACATGTTAAAACAAAAATAATCATTTGGAATATTACTAAAATATTACACAGACTTTCATCACAATATTTCATGTAACATTGTCGAAACATTACAGTGTAATATTACGTCAAATGTTTCAACAATGTTTGAGGAATATTCCTGGAGACTCGGTTATATAATTTTTTCTTGTGTAATAGAATTTGAAAACGAAACGGCAACCATCCGGCATTGCGCTATACAATATGAAATCTTACAAAAAAATATAACCTAAAATAATGCAAAACATATTGCAATAATATTATAAAATTCTTCAATTTCTTATTTTCTTAACTTTGCTCTAAATTAAACAATTTAAGCTTCTTTTTTTTAACCTTATCTACTTGAACTCAACTACCTTTCAGTTTTTGGATTGATTTCCTATCAATATTCGTTTTTGAGTCATAATAGCAATAAAAGTGAAAGTAATTTCATTATTCCAAAAAGAAAGCATTTAGTTCGGAAAGACCGATAATTATATAGAAAGTAACTTTCATTGGAAATATTATTGTCAGATGTCGAATCACTTTCGTAAAAGTGGCAATTGGCAAGTAATAACTTGGCTTTCTTCATATATTATTATATTCCAAAAGATATTCCAAGGTTAGGTTAAGATATATTCGTTTCCGAAGGTCAAGTACTTCCCTTGTGAGAGAATACCGCCCTACTAGCACGCAACGTTGTAGCAACGTCGTGGCAACGTTGTTTTGACAACGTTACAACGTTGTTATAAAAGTTGTTGAAACGTTGGAGCAACGTTGCTACAACGTGGGATATGTCCGCTAAGATTTATGTAAGTTGCCGCGATATGTGAAAATAACGTTGTGACAACGTTTGAGCAACGTTGAAAATGCCTTTTAAAAATGTATTTTATATAAAAATTTAAAAAATGTCCTGGGCAAGCGAAAAAATACATTTTTAAATGCACAAACTTTTGATTAATAAAAAAAAAAATAAAAAAAAATTTTCAAGCCGCGGGAATATTGAACCTCGGATCTTTAGATCCGGAGGCATACACTCTATCAACTGAGCTATTTTGTTGTTCCTGTCATTAAATTAACTTTTGGTTATAAACTACTATCAAAATATGCTCCGAAATTAATAACCTAAAGTTAATTTAATGACAGGAACAACAAAATAGCTCAGTTGGTAGAGAGCTAGCCTTCGGAGCTGAAGATCCAAGGTTCAATTCCCGCGGATGGGAAATATTTTTTTTTATTTTTCTTTTATTAATTAAAATTTTGTGCACTTAAAAATGTATTTTTTAGCTTGCCCAGGACATATTTTAAATTTTTATATGAAATACATTTGTAAAAGGCATTTTCAACGTTGCTAAAACGTTGTTACAACGTTATTTCCACCTATCGCGGCAACTTACAAAAATCTTTGCGGATATATCCCACGTTGTAGCAACGTTGCTCCAACGTTTCAACAACTTTAATAACAACGTTGTAACGTTGCCAAAACAACGTTGCCACAACATTGCCACAATGTTGTGTGCTAGTAGGGCCAATACTGTTATAAAGGTAATAATAATGTAACAATAGTGTAACTAATAAAATATGTAATGTTAATATATGCGAATATGATGGATATTAACAGTGAACATATTAAATTTAATCTGATAACATGTATATAATAACAGACTTAAAACATTTTATTTTTTACGTACGTAAAAATATAAACTATTGCCACTGTATTGCAAAGTGATGGGCAACAATTATTGCAAACATATTGCCAATAGTTACTATCTTACAATTTTTAAACTGTTGCCAATATGTTGGCCATAGCTCATAAATTAAAAGAAAAAATTTTAAAAAAATATTCGCTGTCTGTGGGACTCGAACCTTCAATCTTAAGATTCGAACGCTGACTTTTTACCACTATGAGCTATTTTGCTATTTTGTTATTAAGAGTTATTACCAGGCTATAAAGAACTGTTGAATTTATAAAATTTGGACTTAGTTAAAAATTTTTTAACCATATATTCGTAGACTTTTCTCTCCCGCGAAAGGAGCTACGCTTGGATACGATTGTCCGAATTTAGATACCCATGCTCTATTTTTGAACTTAATTATTTTAAATAAAAATATATTGTGCACAATTAAGTAGTACTATTTCCAAAAGAGTGTTTCAAACGAAATCTTTTTCTACTGCTCTTTACACTTAAAAAAAATATATCTAACTACGAATTATGTTATTTTGTCCCGCGAAAAGGTACTTATTATCTTATAGTAAATAATTATTTCTAAACAAGAATAAAGAATCACATTAAATGAAGAATTAAATACAATTTTTTAGGATAATTAGTCCAATTTCTAAATGTATAAGTATACAAATTTTTGAAATGTTGCAAAATTTTTTTCTAGTTAATAATATAATATCAGAATTGAATAGGATAGTGCATATACAGTTTGCAGTCCTTTATTTAGAAAAAAATCGTTCTGTAATATTCTATTTGATTTAAATGTAAGCTCGAATTTTAATATTTCGAGAAATATTGATAAAATATTTCAAATACCTACCTCAATAGGACCAGTGAAATATTTCATTAATATTACCCTAATGTTCCAGTGTAATATTTTGTGAAATATTATGGAAATATTTCACATAAAGATTCACAATTATTGCACATCTTTTGCTTTAATCGCCAAAATCGAAAAATCGTCGTCCTATATCTTATTTTTATTTTGTACAAGGTTTAAGAAAACTTATATATCAGTTATGCAGATAGATTTTGCTTTCTATCGTAGAGAAATTATTATAGAAATATAACAATAAAATATTTTAACGATATTTTTATGATAACCAAGATGTAAGATTTTTAATTAACAAGATTTTTTTTCCAAATCATAGTCAAATCTTGTCAATTTCATTGAAATTGTATGAGTATATTAAAATACATTAGATAGCAAATCAAATAGCAGATCATCTAGTGCAAGTTTTAAACATAATCGATAAGCGTTGCGAGTAGCGTAGTGGATAAAGCGTTTGTATTTGATCCGTGCATACGGGGTTCGAACCCAGGTTAGGAAATATGTAAAAAAATTTTTTGCGATAAATATGTGTAAAATAATAATGTGTATTAATACTTAATAAATATAAATCAATAGCACGGCTCTTGGAATTACAAATAATTAAGTTAAAAAATTCAATTACTTGAAATATTTTAACAATATTTTGTAAATATTTCATGTAATATTTCTGTTATATTTTGCAAAAATATTACAGTAATATTTCACTAGACCTATTGAAGTAAGTATTTGAAATATTTCATCAATATTTCTGAAATATTTCTTAAAAAGTTCATTAAAATATATTCTTGAAACATTAAGGTAATATTTTAGTAGTCCTATGCAAGTGTGTGTTTGAAACAGTTCATCAATTTTTCATAAATATTTCTTAAAATATTACACTGAAATATTATAGTAATATTAATGTAATATTTTATGTTATCTTTAATTCTAATATTATTGTAATATTCCGAATCTTAATATGAAATATTTCCGTAATATTGACGTAATGTTCTGTGCTTTGTGATGAAGTATGCGTCTTTGGTTGAATTTTAATTTGTATATTGTGCCAGAAAATGCGATTTACGCCACAGAAAAGCGTGTGGTAAGTGCAGATTTACGACACGCAGTGCTATAAAGTATATTTATTATTAAGATTAAGTAATTAAATTTATTATCTAAATTTACGTTTCATAAAAATAATATGAATAAAATTTTTCGATGACATTTGTTAAGACATGTCGTGAACCCGCCAATTCTAAAAAATCTTGATGGAGTGGGGGAAGGTAATAGTAGATTTCTTTATTGCTTTTTTTATTTTTTTTAAAAAGTAAGAACGTCAAGCCCTCACATAAATTGAGGTGATGGTTTAGCTAAATTATCGTTAAATTTTATATGTATTAAAGGTACGTTGTTTGGGTTCAAAATTTTCAAACCAAAGAGTCATATTAAAAATATTTATTTTTACTGATTCAAAATTTATTTAAAGCTTCCTCATAAAAAACTGAAGGGCTTGACGTTCGCACTTTTTCAAAATAAAACCTTAATTCTTATTTAAAAAATAAAAAGTCAAAATTACCGACTATACCGGTAAGGTAGGTATTTTCAGGAGTATCTGACATCCCCTTAATATTTCGAGGTTGACTACAATCTATTAAATGGGCGAACTATCAATAGTTCTGAGGTTTAATTTCCAGCAGGGTTTTTCATGCATTTCAATGCAAACAATCTATTTTACTATCTAAGAAATTTTTTCGATTTCTACTAGGGGAAATATGCCTTTATGAATCTATAGTGATTTAAAATTTTACCTGGCAGTAATGAAAATAGCATCCGCGAATAGCAATACCCGGGAAACTTTCTCGTAGAGACTTTATAATAGCTTTTTGAAATCGCAATGAGCTCTTAACGGCTTTAGATGTGAAAAAGATGTTTTTATATATCCCCAAAGGCATGCATAAGCAACTGTTGTTCGCGTTATCATAATGACCCACATGCAAGGAACAATAACCTGTGCTTTGTAAGTTATATTATTTAAATAAATGTATTAAAAATTTTGATTAGTTTTGTGTACAAACCTTCAAACCTTATTATACAATTAAAGAAATACAAAGACATTCTAAGTAATCATTTTTTATATAAATGTTCATACACATTTATTAGCATAATAATTTGTAATATGTGTTAATTAACAATAAAAATACTTACTACATTATATTTTTTCGCCATAATTGTTAATATTTGACTAACACCTATAATTTTCCGTCTATTTTTAAGGGTGCCGTCGATGAAGATATTATTGTGGCATTGAAACACTTTTAAAAGACTTTCTTTAAAGGTAAGTAGATGTTTAATTTTTGTTGAAGAATTTATTAGGGCATAGCAAATTTTTCTTCTTTGCTTCCATTTTGAATTACCGATAAGGAGGGTACTGCATTTAAATGTTCGTAGAAATCCCTAATTGAAGCGTTTTTATGTTTTAGATCAAGTTTCGTGTGTTCCCTTTTTGGCCTCAATATTGTTTGCTTTCAAGAAGCATATGTCAGGATTGCTTAAAGAAATATTTTATTTTCATAGAAATTACTGTATGTTTCAAAATCTTTTATTAAATATATTAGATATTTCTTATTATCATAATTATATGAACTGATAATTTATCGTAAAGCAAAATTATATACTTGTCATTATATAATTGTCATTTAATTGAAATATCATTACCATTTTATATTACAAAAATTGTGTACCTAATATGCATAAAGTTCGATAAAAAAGAGCGCAATCGCTTTTAACGTTTCCTATTAGAAATATAAACATCATGAAACGATTTTAAGTGAAGAAATACATAATCTAATATGTACAATTTATGTTAGAGGTAAACCTAAATAGTTATAGAAAATCTCGCACGTATGTATGCAATGTCCTAGTAACATTGGCAAAATGATTAAATAAATAATCAATAATTATATTTACGAAAGAATTTACATACAAACAAAAAATATAAATAACAAAAATTAGCGCAATAACAAAAAATAACGTTCATCGCTTATAACGACGCAAAGATAAAAATAACAATAAAGCTATAATATAAAATATAATAAAACAATAAATACAAATCTTACGCAGCATAAAACGGCCTACAATTAAACAATCTGAGGACAGATGAGGTTCTCACACACAACTCTGTCATCCCAGGATGAACAGTCAAGTCTAAACAGATGCTCAAATAAGGGAGTTTTAAAATGATTAATGTGCGATGGATCAAATGGAATGAATGAATTAAACTGAAATGAATTGAACAATTTAGAGGCAGTTATAACAAAAGATTTATTTAAGGATTCTGTACGTGGAGGAAGATAGGTTAAGGGTTTAGGAGGAAATCGAGAAGGATATCTAAGATGATCTACTGAATGGTCGATTTGAGTGTAATGTTCAGTAAGATAATGAGGCGAATTTCGTGCAATAACACTATAAGCCAATAATCCAATAAAATACAAACATCTTGACTCAACTGACAGCCAACGCAAATGTAATCTTTACGGTGTTACATGATACCGTCTACGCTGAGAGAGAGAGAGAGAGAGAGAGAGAGAGAGAGAGCGTGTGGGACGCATCTCTATTCTCTATACCGGAGTATTCCCCCACTTGCTCGGGTATCTGAGGAGAGGTATACACCGGTATATCGGAAGAGAGTTCGCGCTCGACCGTGTTTAGCCGGAAGCGCTCGATCTCACCGAGATCGGTCTCTCCCGATCGCAAGCTTGACGGGAGATCCTTGTCTGGTTCGTATGGGAACGGCAAGGTAGGGAGAGAGTAGCTTGCGCCACGGATCGCGGGCAGCGAGAATCCTCCCCGAACAGCGCGCAAGGAAAGACTTTGCGAGAGCCCGATCATCATCAGCTCTCTCCGATTGCGCCCACGAGTGGGAGTGAGAGAGAAAATCGCGGAGTTAGGTGCTAGGCGGGCTATTCGGTGTGTGAGTGAGAGAGATAGCGCGATCGCCTGTCCCTTTGTCGTGTCTTCTTAGCTGGTTTCGCCGATAGAAACCGTTGCGGCGAATTGTTTTATTTTATATTAATAAAACTATTTCGTTCCCGCCCGGGATATATTATATATTTTGGTGTGAGAGTGTTTTAATAAAAGATTCTTTCAGGGCAGGTAGTTATCCCCACCCCCTACCCTTTTACAGAAAATTATAAATAATTTTTTTTTTTTTTATACACGGGACGCGGCGATTTAATTGGTTTTTTTTTGAGTTTCAGAGCGTATTATTTTTATTTTGCTCTCCTCCCCTCCCTGACACATATATTATAAATAGTAATTTTAATTTAATATAGTGTATTTATTATTTATTACTATTTCTTTTTATAATATATGTAAATTTTTTGGTGTATATAAAATTTATTATTACAACTTGTGTTAATTATTTAGACTTGTAAGTTAAATAATTAACAGTAAGTAACTTTGTGCGAATCAGCCGCAAAGTTACCATAGTAGTAATATTAATTATATAACTCGTGTGTGTGTAAAATAATTAAAATTATTTGTATTACACTTATCGGGCATTAATTACTTGATTTAATATTTAGTATATTCATTACGTGCTACTGCTCACGATATTTGTGACAAATTTTTGAATATTTTTGAGTGTGATAAAACTTTATTTTATAACTCGTGTTGGTTGTTTAGGCTTCTTACAAGCTAAACAATTAATGTTAAGTATCTTTGTGTGATTGTTCCGCAAAAATACGAGAGTTGTAAAATATAATTATGTATAGGCTCGAGAGTGAATTAAATAATTGAATATTTTTGCATGTATTTTGATGATCGGCACTTAACCTAATATTTTGTATTCGTTATTTGCTGTGAACTTTTAATATATTTAAAACTTTTTTTTCTCTTCTGTGTGTTTAAAATATATTTCAGCACATTTTTACGAATTATTTAGACTTGTTTGTTAGTTAAATAATTTGATATAAATAATTTTGGTGTATTTGATTAAAATAATTCTGTGTATAAATTTAATTGTTTAGACTTGTTAGCAAGTTAAATAATTGAATTTTCCATTTTCTTTTCGTTCAATTTATTTAAAAAAGGAAATTTAAATTATTTTAACTTGGTAGCAACATAAATTATTTATTTAGTTCTTTTTAGGGTAAAATAAGTATATTTCACTGAAAAAATTGTCGTTTGGGACGACAACTAGCGAAATAATTATTTTGTTGCAAATCATACGAAATTTACAACATTTCGTAAATACCTCTACTTTAAAATTGTGTTTGTAGTGTAAATTATGAAGGAAAATTCTTTTCTTGGCTAGGATAAGCAAAATAATCCCTAGTAGCACATAACGTTGTAGCAATCACTTTGCAATACAGTGGCAATAGTTTATATTTTTACGTACGTAAAAAATAAAATGTTTTAAGTCTGTTATTATATACATGTTATCAGATTAAATTTAATATGTTCACTGTTAATATCCATCATATTCGCATATATTAACATTACATATTTTATTAGTTACACTATTGTTACATTATTATTACCTTTATAACAGTATTGGCCCTACTAGCACAACATCGTTGTAGCAACGTTGTGGCAACGTTGTTTTGACAACTTTACAACGTTGTTATAAAAGTTGTTCAATCGTTGGAACAACGGTGCTACAACGTGGGATATGTCCGCTAAGATTTATCTAAGTTGCCGCGATAGGTAGAAATAACGTTGTAACAACGTTTGAGCAACGTTGAAAATGCCTTTGAAAAATGTATTTCATATAAAAATTTAAAAAATGTCCTGGGCAAGCGAAAAAATACATTTTTAAATGCACAAACTTTTGATTAATAAAAAAAAAATAAAAAAAAATTTTCAAGCCGCGGGAATTGAACCTCGGATCTTTAGATCCGGAGGCATACACTCTATCAACTGAGCTATTTTGTTGTTCCTGTCATTAAATTAACTTTTGGTTATAAACTACTATCAAAATATGCTCCGAAATTAATAACCTAAAGTTAATTTAATGACAGGAACAACAAAATAGCTCAGTTGGTAGAGAGCTAGCCTTCGGAGCTGAAGATCCAAGGTTCAATTCCCGCGGATGGGAAATATTTTTTTTTATTTTTCTTTTATTAATTAAAATTTTGTGCACTTAAAAATGTATTTTTTAGCTTGCCCAGGACATATTTTAAATTTTTATATGAAATACATTTGTAAAAGGCATTTTCAACGTTGCTAAAACGTTGTTACAACGTTATTTCCACCTATCGCGGCAACTTACAAAAATCTTTGCGGACATATCCCACGTTGTAGCAACGTTGCTCCAACGTTTCAACAACTTTAATAACAACGTTGTAACGTTGCCAAAACAACGTTGCCACAACATTGCCACAATGTTGTGTGCTAGTAGGGCCAATACTGTTATAAAGGTAATAATAATGTAACAATAGTGTAACTAATAAAATATGTAATGTTAATATATGCGAATATGATGGATATTAACAGTAAACATATTAAATTTAATCTGATAACATGTATATAATAACAGACTTAAAACATTTTATTTTTTACGTACGTAAAAATATAAACTATTGCCACTGTATTGCAAAGTGATGGGCAACAATTATTGCAAACATATTGCCAATAGTTACTATCTTACAATTTTTAAACTGTTGCCAATATGTTGGCCACAGCTCATAAATTAAAAGAAAAAATTTTAAAAAAATATTTGCTGTCTGTGGGACTCGAACCTTCAATCTTAAGATTCGAACGCTGACTTTTTACCACTATGAGCTATTTTGCTATTTTGTTATTAAGAGTTATTACCGAGAGTTAAAATTTTGTGCATTTAAAAATGTATTTTTTCGCTTGCCCAGGACATTTTTTAAATTTTTATATGAAATACATTTTTCAAAGGCATTTTCAACGTTGCTCAAACGTTGTTACAACGTTATTTCCACCTATCGCGGCAACTTAGATAAATCATAGCAGACATATCCCACGTTGTAGCAACGTTGTTCCAACGTTTCAACAACTTTTATAACAACGTTGTAACGTTGTCAAAACAACGTTGCTACAACGTTGTGTGCTAGTAGGGATAAATAGTGTCTTGGTGTATGTGAATCACAAGACACTGTATTTATTTATATATATTTATTTTAAAATTAGTTATTTAGACTCGTTAGCGAGATAAATAATTTAATTTTTTTTGTTTTTTTCTCTTTTTTTCCTTTATAATTTGTTGTTTTTTCTAATTTTTTAATAAATTAAAGCTTTGATTATTTCAATTTCCGTAACAAAATAAATTCTCATTTTCGCCAGTGAGGAATCTGTTGGATTATAACTAGCCAGAGAGATATTTTGGGTAATCGTTAAAATTTACCATTACTGGTAAATTACCGACGATATTGGAATAATTTAAGATTTTTTTGTTGATAATTATTTGTGCTTGCAGAAGCAAAGCAATTGTATAGAGTCTTGGTGCGTGTGAGTCACAAGTCATTATTATAAACATTAATTATTTAGACTTGTGTGCAAGTTAAATAATTAATTTAAATTTGGTGCGAGTGTTAAGTGTGTGATTTGTCACAACTATAACCAACAAAATTTAATTATTTTGTCCTTCTAAGGACAAAATAAATTTCGCTTAACGAAAATTTTTTTTTGGTTATTGATTAGTGAACTAACTTTGTTGGTACACTCGTCGGTGCATATTTACAATTTACTGTAATTAAGCCGACACCAAATTTTTTATACTCGTTGGAAGTAATAATTATTTTATTGTGGTGAGTCCAATAAAATAATTTCCAATTGAATATTCGATACTTTCGAAGTATTTGAAACACTAGGGATTTCATCTGAAATCCCGTTTGAGAGCACTTCTCCCGACGTAACACGTCGGCTGCTGCTGGTCAAAAACATAATGGCCATCAGCTATGAAGCCCGAATAGCCCAGCTTATGCGTGAATCACGCATAGTTAGGAATATTTGTCGGGAAACGAAGAAGCTTCCGCAGTGTATGCTCAATTGGAGCATCTGAGTTTAAACGCAAATGACGAAGAGGCGGAGTACCGCGAACGTCTTTTGCGTCACCGGATTAGATGTGTGGACATTTATCTGGAAATCCCATGGTTCCAGACGGATAATGGGGATGTTTGTCGGGAGAGAGACTCCTACGAGGCTAGGCCAAGGTATCGTGATGACGATAACCGAACGCACGACCGAACAGGGTGCGCACGGGAACTGCGTATCTGGGACATGTCCTTTGATGGTGAGACCAAAAAGGATGCGGAAGAATTTCTGAACCGTTTGCACAACTTCAGAAATGACAACGAGTTCTCAGATCGCAGGATGTTTAATGCCCTGCCCAATGTTTTCTCAAAATCAGCTCTGTTCTGGTATAGAACAGTTTAGTCATCTCTTCGAGATTGACGTGATTTTGATATCGAGTTCCACAATGAGTATGGCCGTATCATAAATGACGAAAATTTACTCATGGAACTTCGATCAAGAACACAAAATAAGGGAGAAAAAGCTACGACGTTTTTGAACTGTTTCAGAGCGATCGTGAATAAGTTCAAATGCCTTCCCTCATTAGAACAACAGGTGAAGATGGCCTACTCACAGATGAGGCCAGATTACCGTAGGTACATAACAGTACGCCAAATCAGGAATTTTTCTAATTTGATAAGCTACGGTAAAGAGTACCAGCAGCATTTAACATGGGACACGAAATTCTCCAGTTCCAACATTAAGCGCGAGAAGCTCGTACCAGAAGTTTGTCCGAAACAAAGTGATGGAGCACGAGTTTTGGGTAAAGTGGCGACTGTTACCGAAAAGAGTAAGAATGAGTCTTCTCATTCGGATAAACAGTCGTCTAAAAAAACTATTAAGAAGAAGAGCAAGAAATGTGCGAAAAACTAGCCAAACTCTTCTTCAAGCGAATACGAAGCAGACGCTGTGTACGGTACTTCCAATGTCGCCAATAGTTTTCAGAAACGATACGGCAAATCGAATGATGGAGCGAGTGCTCGTAATTCGAAATTCATATCGTATGTGCCTGTTTCTCAACGGTCACCAGGCCAATAAAAACAGAGCTCGGACAAAAGAGAAAGAAGTTCTTTGATGAGTTTTCAACTGCCCCAGCAAAATGTTCTTGTCCCATAAATGACACAAAACCTGGTGAGGTATATGCAACCATAGGCGTCGTCAGTAAATACAACGAACCAGAGCACCAACTTTGTCGGCGTGTGTCACATGCCAAAAAGTCGGTCATAGGTCGTCGGATTGCCCGAGCCGAAGCTGCTACCGATGTGGAAACATTGGGCACTCCGTTGATCAGTGCTCTACCGAATTGGTAGCAAAGGACCCGCGTAAAAAAAATTACATGTAATACACATATGAGAAACGTGTGTGCGACATGTTGTTTGAAACATGTATCATGCATGTGTCTTGTGACCGAATCCCATATTAGAAATCCACGTACATTCGTGTTTGGTTCGTGTGGAGTTGATGATTTATACATGAGATATCTGCCAAACGTATGAGGAATATGTACATTATAAGCGTGTGGATACTTTCTTTTTTCAACCTTAACACTCGTGTCGATTATGTGTAGATATTATAAATATTTAGTGTATCTAAGATATTTATAGAGTGCACTCCATAAATATCTCAAGTACATTAAATATTTAGAATATCTACATGGAAGCTACACATAGGCGACATATACAAGATGTAGAAATCTTCGTAAGATACATGCAGGCTACGTGTACCTGAATACATGTAGTGTACATATTTATTACATGTGGGACACATGAAATCATTTTTTTTTTTGGGAATTGATAGATCGCTCCGGCTTTTGATGACACACACTGCAGCATTTTCTTACACAGCCCCTACTTAAAATATTCGCTCCTTCTCTCTCTCTCTCTCTCTCTCTCTCTCTCTCTCTCTCTCCCTCTCTCTCTCGCTGTCTCTCTTTCTCTTTTCGCTATGTATCTCTTTCTCTTTTCGCTATGTATCTCTTTTTTTAGGATAGT
The DNA here is from genome assembly GCA_026168455.1 of Theocolax elegans. Lineage (NCBI taxonomy): Eukaryota > Metazoa > Arthropoda > Insecta > Hymenoptera > Cerocephalidae > Theocolax > Theocolax elegans. Next base: position 37,403,066 of record CM047428.1, read on the forward strand.
CTGATTGCGGGTATCTGGAAATAAAAAAGCAAAACACAAAGTATTGAAATATTTTTTTTATATTCAAAACAACGGAAAAGAATTTATGGCAGCAAAAAAATTTCCGATACAGAAAATTTAAGGTTAATAGGTTATCAGACTTATAACCAAGTCGTATTATTAAAACTGAAAGACTTTCATTTTTTTAAAGACTTATCTGAGTAATCTGGTATTAATCATCTTCATAATTTAGACAAGGTGCGTTAACTCCGACGAAGATTTTATTAGCATTCGCAGCAAGCTCAAGCAAATTCTCAAAGTCCGTCACACTGAAGTTGCATCGATACGAAGTTGCATAAACATATACTTGCATCTTTAGTTTAACGTTTGACTTCGCATCGGCGCAACTTCAGTGTGCCGGACTCCAAGTCGAGATATGACTATCCATGCAAAATTGTTTACTATATATACATTTTGTAACGGTCACGCTGGGGATTAGTGCGTGGTTACACAGGCGAAATAAACGATTGATAAAAATAGTAATAATTTATTATAATAATAGATAAAGGGGTTTGGGCGCAAGCCGCGTATATTTGCGGCGAATTTATAACGAATGCTCGGCTGCGTACGAAAGACGTAATGAATGAGGACAGCTTCATCTGTTGGCTGCTGCTTGATGCGAGGTGAACGCTGTTTCTGGTGATGCTGTTACGCGTCAGGCCAGCTGCAGAGTATCGGGATTGTACAATTGATGCGAGGATTATATGTTGCTTCTAAAGATAATAACTATATAACTCCTGATGGAGTGCTCATTGTACTAGAATATCTAGTATTCGAGGGTTATGGTAATGTTATCATAAGCATAACCCCACCTGCCAATCCTTTCCTTACATACGACTGCCAGTACGTTTATACAGCTACATGCTTCTTTGTGTCCTTCTAATTAAGACAACGTCTAATTAACTAATTATTACAGCTGTTGGAAAATATTGCTGTTGTTTGTTGTTACTGAAGGATTGCTGTTAGATAATTCTACTGATTCCTGGTACGTCTCCTGGAGGCAGTACGATGTTATGAGATGCCACTCCTGATCATTGATGTACCTTCCTAGAGAGCTACGATGTTAGACCAGGTTCATCGTACACCAGTCATCATCTTGCTGTACTGCTTGTGTACTAGCGGGCTACGTGTTGGGTTCATGGGATGACTGGGCTGCGTTTAGGTATGTTTAGTGTAAGTAAAATATGTGCTTAGTATTGTGAGGGTAGGTAGGATAGTTTAGGTTGAAACTCGCTCGCTTAAAACATTGACAGGTATAAAGTACCTTATCACAATTTATATATGATTACGAATTTTTATAAATATTAATCATTATTAAATGATTTAAAATCTATGAAAAATTAAATTTTTTTAATAAACCGATTATTAATTTCGCATACCTAGATAAATAGCTGTAGGTCGTCGTTGTCCGTTTACCGAGTGTAGGAAGTGCTTGTGCTCGTCGAGTCGAATTGTGCACGCATCTTCTAGAGAGAACCGTCATGTTAGTGTCTAACAAGCTCGGAGCAAAACCACTTACTTGTATGTATTTACATTGAATTAGTCAATTTTAAATTATAAAAGGTTAACAGTTAAGAAAAAAATGTACAAATTACCATGTTTGGTGATTAATAAATTAGACCACTATATCCAAAACATGTAGGAAAAGGCATTCTCAAATGTTAAAGAAAACCAAAAATATTTTGTCTCGATCTGGATTTGACAAAGAATTGCCTATACATATATATAAATAGTGGTTTTATAAATATTTCGTGCAGGGAAATCTGAACATTCTCAGATTTTTATATATATATAAATGTTTATTTAAAATATATATTTATGGTACGATTCAAAATACTTGTCGATTTCAGTTTGATTTCAGTTCTTCCAATTGCAGAAATTTTTTATATGTAATATTTGTAATATTAAAAAAATGTTTAATTAAAATTCAAAGAAATAGATAAAATAAGGGAAGAGGTCTGCAAACCTAGCAGACGAAACGTTGTGCACATACATAAATAAATTGGATTTATTTATTATTGACCCTTTACAATCGACTATTTACTAATAAAATAAGGGAGTTAGAATTAAAATTATTTATTTATCAGATAACAATGTCAGATTCAATTGCAGAATTTATTTATCAGGTAACAATTTTCAGAGTTTGATTAGAATAACAATACTTGCGGGTTTTGACACCTTCTTGGAAGGTGTTTTTGATTACAGTAATTTCAATTGCAGAAAACTATTATGGAATATAAGTTACATATAAAAAAGGTTATTATTCTATAAAATTGTTTATCTACTGATGTAAAGCACGGGAAGGATAGGCATTGTTTATTTAAAGAAAATATAAAAAAAGAAGTTTCCTTTTTATCAGTTTTGTGGAAATTAATTAAAACTTTTTATAGAGTTTAAGCAAAATATATAAAAGTTTAATTAAAAAAAATTCAGTGTATGGTATGGTAAAAAATACTTGTCGATTATTCCGCTTTGATAAATCTAAACGTCAAACACTATAAAGCATGTTTTCAATATGTCCAAATTTTTCTAAAATTTTAAATTAAAATTTAATTAAAATTTTTAAATAAAATTAAAAACAAAAAACTTTGTTCTTAAACTTGAAAAATTTGGACTTGAACATTAAATAAACATAACGAATTTTTTCTAAATATAAGCCTATCTTTAATATTAAATAATATTAATTATTTTTCTTAAATTAAATTTCAATTTCCGGAACATAATCAACATAAACAGTTATACCAGTAAATAAAAAATTAACAAATTTAAACAATATACATGAATGTTGCTCTATATCGAATAAATAAATTAATTATATTGTTTCATATAGACAAATTTAAATTGTATAATATTTTATCACATTTACTTACCTTTACTGTCCAAAATATACGTGCCATTAACATTGTTTTACCAAATATTCTTTAGAAGAAACATTAATGTAAAAAAAAACTATATGGTTTTATATAAACACATGTAAATTATGTATACAAGGTAAAAATCCCTATTAATAAACAATTTTTAACATGTCTTTTATTGCTTCGATCTCAATAAAAAGTTGAAATAAGCATAAATGTTGGAAATTTGTATACCATTCGATGCGCGTATTCTTTCTGAACAATTACCTGGTTTAACATTTTAATTCAAACGGTTTTAATTAATTATATTATTAAAAAACGGAGAGCCTTATATGTGCACGTATTATTGAACGCCTTGAAAATACATGTCCCGACTGTTTAATAATCCGCGCGTATAAATGGCTCGAGAGCAAGCCTCGTGTTATATCACAATTAATAACTCCCTGAATAGTCATAATTCTTTATAACGACTAACAGCGGCACCGACGCATGGGTAACTGAGTGGGTTGAGGTGAAAATAGGACACACGTTGTCTATAATGACGGTGCCGATTTGGACGTTAAAAACGGGAACCACATTGTGTAGCACAAATATGCCCTGATGCGTTTAACAAGTGTCACCGCATATGACGTTTCTGCACTGCCCTGTTTCGTCTAGTGAGTAGCAAGTGATGTGCCTCTCGCTTATGCATCGACAAATCTAGCGCGTAATAGCTTTGTTCAAAAGAAATGTCTTCTTTTTCTTGGGAATAAGTATTTGTAATAAAAATTCAAATGGATATATGCTACAGCATCAATTAGTTCTATTTTTTATTAGTAGTCCCATTCATCTGACTAGAATTGTATTTTTCCTTCTGTATATTTTTATCTCCATCACTCTTTTCTTCAAGTCTGTACTATACATCACATGCTGACTGTTTAAAATTGTTTTATTAAAATGATTATAAGTACTTGATAATACCTTTATTTTATTTTATTAACATTAATATGAAATTTTATTAAACCTAAACACTCTGTTAATGGTATAGTATTATCTTTACTATACATTATTTGATAAAATAATGCTATATTAATCAATGTTCAAGATTTCAGTTCTTCCAATTGCAGAAATTTTTTATATGTAATATTTGTAATATTAAAAAAATGTTTAATTAAAATTCAAAGAAATAGATAAAATAAGGGAAGAGGTCTGCAAACCTAGCAGACGAAACGTTGTGCACATACATAAATAAATTGGATTTATTTATTATTGACCCTTTACAATCGACTATTTACTAATAAAATAAGGGAGTTAGAATTAAAATTATTTATTTATCAGATAACAATGTCAGATTCAATTGCAGAATTTATTTATCAGGTAACAATTTTCAGAGTTTGATTAGAATAACAATACTTGCGGGTTTTGACACCTTCTTGGAAGGTGTTTTTGATTACAGTAATTTCAATTGCAGAAAACTATTATGGAATATAAGTTACATATAAAAAAGGTTATTATTCTATAAAATTGTTTATCTACTGATGTAAAGCACGGGAAGGATAGGCATTGTTTATTTAAAGAAAATATAAAAAAAGAAGTTTCCTTTTTATCAGTTTTGTGGAAATTAATTAAAACTTTTTATAGAGTTTAAGCAAAATATATAAAAGTTTAATTAAAAAAAATTCAGTGTATGGTATGGTAAAAAATACTTGTCGATTATTCCGCTTTGATAAATCTAAACGTCAAACACTATAAAGCATGTTTTCAATATGTCCAAATTTTTCTAAAATTTTAAATTAAAATTTAATTAAAATTTTTAAATAAAATTAAAAACAAAAAACTTTGTTCTTAAACTTGAAAAATTTGGACTTGAACATTAAATAAACATAACGAATTTTTTCTAAATATAAGCCTATCTTTAATATTAAATAATATTAATTATTTTTCTTAAATTAAATTTCAATTTCCGGAACATAATCAACATAAACAGTTATACCAGTAAATAAAAAATTAACAAATTTAAACAATATACATGAATGTTGCTCTATATCGAATAAATAAATTAATTATATTGTTTCATATAGACAAATTTAAATTGTATAATATTTTATCACATTTACTTACCTTTACTGTCCAAAATATACGTGCCATTAACATTGTTTTACCAAATATTCTTTAGAAGAAACATTAATGTAAAAAAAAACTATATGGTTTTATATAAACACATGTAAATTATGTATACAAGGTAAAAATCCCTATTAATAAACAATTTTTAACATGTCTTTTATTGCTTCGATCTCAATAAAAAGTTGAAATAAGCATAAATGTTGGAAATTTGTATACCATTCGATGCGCGTATTCTTTCTGAACAATTACCTGGTTTAACATTTTAATTCAAACGGTTTTAATTAATTATATTATTAAAAAACGGAGAGCCTTATATGTGCACGTATTATTGAACGCCTTGAAAATACATGTCCCGACTGTTTAATAATCCTGTCCCTATTTATTAAACACTTTTAAAAACTCAAAATTTAACTATTTTTTAACAAGTTAGCTTAGTATTTCGATTCGTACTACAAAGATTTATCTTTATTTAGTGAATGAAATCATAAAATTCTATAAATAAAACGGTGTTTAATAATTTTAATCATAATACAAATGCTAGTTACTTTGGTAAAATAATGATAAAATGAACCTGTAAGAGTCTTCCGTCCCGGTTAAAAATATATTGGTATAAAATATACGTAAAAAATATATCTGTAAAATATACCCACTGTGTACTTATATTATTTGGTACATAATTTACCTATATTTTTTACCTGTTTTTTACCATTATCTTTACCTATAATTTTACCTATATTTTCCAAATTTATGCTCAAATTTATATTCCAAATAGATATCTTACATAGCATATAAAATTGAAAATTAATTTAAGCACATTTAACCCTCATCGGTCACAGTTCAGTCAAATCGCATTAAAATTTCATACATATTTCACCCAATAATAATTTTTTTTTGTAATTTTCAGACTATGTCAGTTATTTTTAAATTCTTTCAAATATATGCAATTATTGTCATTCATGTTTTTTATAAATTTATATTTAAAATTTTTTTATATAGAGCGAAAATTTTGTTTAAGATTTAAGCTTATGTTCACTATTATTTACACTTACTTACAGTTATTATCAGATTTTTTTAGAATTTTTAAAATGAAAGAAACTGAAAAAATCTGATAGAAACAGTTTTTAACACAGTTAAATGAAACTTTGGTTGGTGACATTTATTCAAAAAAACTTATCCCAAATTAGAAAATTCAAAATTGAGTATAAATGATAAAAACTTAAAGAATCTGAAAATTTCAAAATAAAAACTTATTTTTTGTCTCAATCTTGACATTTTTAACAGTTATTTTCAGATTTTTTAGTTTCTTTCGTTTACTTTTTTCGCTAGGGTAGTTATATATATATATATATGGGGTATTCCACGTGAAGTGGTCCGATCAAAATTTTAAAATGCACCTAATTTTGAGTACACATTGCAAATGTTTTTCAGAATACGGAAAAAAATTTTTAGGTACTGGAATTTATTAGCTCAAAAGTTATTCTAACCTCAAAAAGTGAACTTTTTCCAGTTTTTTTAACACCAGCTGGGTTCATCGCTATTTAACTCAAAATCTATCAACTTTTACTATACAACATTATATGTAACATTCGTTGCTAATTATGTGTAGAATTTATCCTTCTGGGTTAGAATTTCTAATCTCAAGGTCAATGTTACATAAACTACATGTCAATATTCAACTTAAAGAAAGTGTAGTTTCGCCACCCATTGATTTTTTTATCCAAAAGTCTAGAAGAAAGCTTGGAGCAATACCTTTCAAATGGTCTGTAGCATTTTTATGGCCTTTAATTCTGTAAAAAGTTATGATAATTTAAAGAAAGACAAAAAATTCACAAAAATTAACATGGTATTTCACATTTAAATTTTTAAAAAAATTTGGTGTTTCTTTAAATTATATCATAACTTTTTACAGAATTGAAGGCCATAAAAATGCTACAGACCATTTAAAAGGTATTGCTCCAAGCTTTCTTTTAGACTTTTGGATAAAAAAATCAATTGTGGCGAACTTACACTTTTTTTAAGTTGAATATTGACATGTAGTTTATGTAACATTGACCTTGAGATTAGAAATTCTAACCCAGAAGGATAAATTCTACACATAATTAGCAACGAATGTTACATATAATGTTGTATAGTAAAAGTTGATAGATTTTGAGTTAAATAGCGATGAACCCAGCTGGTGTTGAAAAAAACTGGAAAAAGTTCACTTTTTGAGGTTAGAATAACTTTTGAGTTAATAAATTCCAGTACCTAAAAATTTTTTTCTGTATTCTGAAAAACATTTGCAATGTGTACTCAAAATTTGGTGCATTTTAAAATTTTGATCGGACCACTTCACGTGGAATACCCCATATATATATATATATATTTTTAATGGAATATTTACATATTTTTAGCAGAAGTAGTTTTCACAACAAGTGCGTAAAGTATACGTATGTATTGCGAACAATATTTTATGGTAATAATATGCGTTAAATTGCATTTATAGTATAATGTAAAGTGCAAGTTTACGCACACATGAGTCATAAAATATTGTGCGCGCTAATTAGTCATTGAAATCTAAATTCTGTACAACTCTAAGTAAATTATAAATAATTTATTACTGTAAATACACTCAATAAATTAAGTTCTTAATTTACAATGAACTAATGTGACATAAGTACATAACGCAAAGTATATAACGCATGACTTTATATATGCTTCCTTTATCTTTAACCTTCCTCGGTCACACTGTGTGAAATGTATATGAAATTTTAATGCAACATGACTGAACTGTGACCGATAAGGGTTAAATGTGCTTAAATGAACTTTCAATTTTATATGCAATGTAAGATATAAATTTGGAATATAAATTTGAGCATAAATTTGGAAAATATAGGAAAAATTATAGGTAAAGATAATGGTAAAAAACAGGTAAAAAATATAGTTAAATTATGTACCAAATAATATAAGTACACAATGGGTATATTTTACAGATATATTTTTTACGCATATTTTATAACTATATATTTTTAGCCGGGGTGAGTCTTGATGCAACTATATTATAAAGATTCAATAGCTCTTTTTCATACACTTTTGAATTTTAATCGGTTACTAATGAATAATGACGAGCATACACATATTAGTGATTCGATAGATATACGTTACACTAACATACATATACTGAAATAATATCAATTTTTCCGAAAAAAGCTCAAAAGTAACCTTTAAGTGCGTTTGTAGGTTGACTTTCTAACCAAAAGAATGCATATAATAAAATAAAAAATAGTAAGAAAAGAGGTAGAATATATTATACTACCTATTATTAATATAAAATCAATGAGTTTAAGCAATGTTTTATATAAGTTGTTTATGGTGTATGTTTTTTGGTAGTGTGTCGTATATCAATAATTATAAAAATATTACTTAACTTAAAAATACTACTAAACTTCATTCTTTGTGAGTTAATGGTAATATTTATTATATATTTTTTTATATAAACCCAAAATCCATTTAAACTATTAACTCAAAAACAATTTCTTATACAATATATTATTTTTTGAATATGAAATTAAACCGCCAAGTAAGAAAGTTGATCGAAAAATCACTAGTATTTTTGTTTAGAAAGTGCCAGTGAATATTTTTCTAACCATTGAAAGAAAAACTTAAAATTAATCAATTTTTTTTTATAACATAATTCTAAATTATTTATTTAAAATGTTGTATCTACGACAAGTGCATACAAATGCAGTAGTACTTGATAACTGAAAAATATGCTATCATACAAAATATGAAACAAACTTATAGTACACCTTTAAAAGTATTTCTACCGAAAATATACAAAAAAAACTTCTAAAAAGAAGTTTTAAAATTTCATTTAGACGAAATGACAGTGTCATATCGCCTAAAACGTTTTTCTGAATTTTTTTAATTAGGAGAAATAGCACTGACATTTCGCCTGAAAATTAATTTTTTAATTTATTTTTTAGGCAAAATGACATTGTCATATCGCCTAAGTTTTTTTCTAATTTTTTCGATTTAGGCGAAATGGCACTGTCTTTTCGCCTAAAAATAAATATAGGCGTAATGACAATTAGGCAAAATGACATCATCCCCAGCATACATTTATGGCTTTAAAAGTATTTTTGATGACAAGTTCAGAAAATTTTACAAAAAAAAGTCATATATATTTTTTTAGTGAAAAATGCATCCCCTGGGAGCTCCAAATACATAAAAATGGGCATATAATGCAAAAAAGTGCTAACATATCAACTTTGACTCTCTGTAACTTAAAATCTGAAAAAATTCAGGAGAACTACTGTATACCTCTAAAATATATTCCCACAGTTATAGTAATATTCATTTTTTTCATCTTCGATTTCACAGAGAACCATAATGAATCAATTATTTCTACGAAGTAATTGATGTCTTTTTATAAAAAAATATTTATTGGTTATTAAGATATACCTATTTTGTTATCTTAAATAAAAATTTGTTGGTTTTTAATATTTATTTCATTAAATCAAATGATTTAATAATATTTGAATATATTTTTATTTTCATTGTTTCAAGCAATATATTGATTAGGTTATTTTTTGTTTGTTTGGTTTTAGTATACTTTTTTGAACGTAAATAAATATATTTATATAAAACAAGTAAATAATTTGATAAGTATACATGAGATGAATCATTTATTTGTTTTTAGCAAAACTTATTAGATCATACTAAATTTTTTTTAGTGTATATATATATATATATATATATATATATATATATATATATATATATTTATATTTGTATGCAGACACCAGAGGTTATCCACATCTCTCAAAAAATACAATCCCTCAGGTTATCCGACTAAATTGGGCCGAACTTAGTTTTAATTTATAGGATTATTAAATAATTGAAAATTAGGGCTATAGGTTAGAATTTTGCAATTCTTTAATAATTCCTATGAACCAAAAGGTTAGTTGAATACTACTGTGTCTGCATAACTCTACTTTTATATATATATATATATATATATATATATATATATATATATATATATATATATATATATATTTATGTATATTATTTATGCATATTTATATTATGTGAATTGTAAGAACTGTCGCGTAAAAGTGAAAGATTTTACGAGGTTTCCCGAGGTAGGCCGAACTTAGTGATTCATAGTGTCAGCTTATAACTTCAACCGAGGAAGCAGCTCATTAAAGACCGCTTTCATTGACCTGCGCCATTGGTTTGCTAGGCGATGTGCGCGCGCGCGTACAAGGGTGTGTCGTATACGCTTTCTTTCTCTTTTACTCTTTCTACCCTCTAGCTTTTAAAGTCTCTTTGTCTTCCCCGTCTCAATCTATCTATGCTCGCGAGAGGGATAGTTTTTACCAGCTTTAGAGTCGCTAATAGAATATAGCGTCGGTTTGAGTCAACAACAAATCATTGCATGCTTTTTATGTGCGCGCGTATAAATGGCTCGAGAGCAAGCCTCGTGTTATATCACAATTAATAACTCCCTGAATAGTCATAATTCTTTATAACGACTAACAGCGGCACCGACGCATGGGTAACTGAGTGGGTTGAGGTGAAAATAGGACACACGTTGTCTATAATGACGGTGCCGATTTGGACGTTAAAAACGGGAACCACATTGTGTAGCACAAATATGCCCTGATGCGTTTAACAAGTGTCACCGCATATGACGTTTCTGCACTGCCCTGTTTCGTCTAGTGAGTAGCAAGTGATGTGCCTCTCGCTTATGCATCGACAAATCTAGCGCGTAATAGCTTTGTTCAAAAGAAATGTCTTCTTTTTCTTGGGAATAAGTATTTGTAATAAAAATTCAAATGGATATATGCTACAGCATCAATTAGTTCTATTTTTTATTAGTAGTCCCATTCATCTGACTAGAATTGTATTTTTCCTTCTGTATATTTTTATCTCCATCACTCTTTTCTTCAAGTCTGTACTATACATCACATGCTGACTGTTTAAAATTGTTTTATTAAAATGATTATAAGTACTTGATAATACCTTTATTTTATTTTATTAACATTAATATGAAATTTTATTAAACCTAAACACTCTGTTAATGGTATAGTATTATCTTTACTATACATTATTTGATAAAATAATGCTATATTAATCAATGTTCAAGTCAAGTTTTCCAATAAATAATTAGAATAAGTTATGATTAAATCACTGCACATAAAGTATTTACTATTTATGAAATATAAATTTTATTTTATATTTTGTTTTATTTTGGCAGCTTCAAAAAAAAGTAGGATAAACTTTATTATCTAATACTATTCTTAAATCATTAGAAGATCTAGCACATTTAACATGTAATAATAATAAAATCTTATAAAGAATCATTCATGTTATTGGGGATTTTCCAAATTCGTTCTACCTACACCAGGTTTTCAAAATTATTTTTGTTATAAATAACATTTTTTTTAAATACATATAATGATTCGGGTCATGATTAGTTATATAAAGCAATGCAATAAAATTAAAGGTACCCGCGAAAAGAAATATGTTTATCTAAACTTTACATAAAGTTAAAGTTTGGGGAGAGTTCATATCAACGTGTCCAACGACACATTCCCGAACTTGGAAAAATGTTAATTAATGATTTGTATAATGTTCATACAAACTTAAAATAATGTCTTAGGTAAAATTAAAAATAGTGTTTTGAACTTTTAAACAAATTTTATTCCGAATAATTTATTATTATATCATATTAATAACATATTTATTGTTAATGTTACGAAGTTACATTCAAGTTATTAACTTATAATTAGAAGCATGTTTGAATTGTTCTTTATAAAAAAATTTAATATTATGACATAAACAATAAAAATGGCCGAATCTCGGAATACAATTTTTTTTTATTTTTTATTAATCCAAATTTTTACCAGTCATGTCAAAATTAGTATACAAACACAAATAGTACATACGCGTATACAAATTTTGACATGACTTTCGACTCCGTTTGAACCTTGATATTATAGCTTTTTCGACAGTTGTCTGTGATACGGAGTAGAAACTTTAGCTTAGTACAAGGTGAGATAGAACGATCAATTTTGTAACTTATTTTGTTAATTTGTTTCTGGTGAAGTGAAAAGTTGTTATCATGTGCGTTTATTCTGTTGACCAGAGCCCTGTAGATGACCGTAATAAGGAGTTAACCGGTCGAAACGTTGGCGATAAAATAAAATTAGCTCGAAGAGATCATATCTTTTTATTTATTCACCATACAAAAACGAGCATAAATCATTTACAAAAGTAATAATAAGTCTTGAAAACTTTTATGCGATCTGACGAAGGCAAAGGAAAAAATCTTAAAAAGACAGATTTTTTTAATATAACCAACGTTTCGTTAGCGCGGTCTGCCAACCTCTTCAGGCTATTTATTAGAAACAAAAAACAAAATTACAATTGAGAACGCACATATGAAAATACACTGATAGTAAAAGATTTTGTGTCTTTAACGGAGTGCCATAGTCAATATTTATCCTCCCTACCTTATCGGCAATCGTGATTATTAGTGATAAATGTGTAAATAAAACAGTATGTGAAAAAATAAGAGAAGAGGCGCCTTCGTTTATTAATAATCTACCTGTGTGCTGAATTACAGATTAAAATTATATTGCGTTTTTGAGAAAAGTCTTACCAAAAATGTGAACCTAACCTCAACGAGGTGAAAAGATTTGATATTTTTGGTAAGACTTTTCTCAAAAACGCAATAATATTTAAATCTAAAATTCAGCACACAGTTAGATTGTCAATAAACGAAGGCGCCTCTTCTCTTATTTTTTCACAGACTGTTCTACTTTTTTATTAATTAATCATCAAAAATTGAGTATGGAACCCCCTTAATCGGATTATCGATGCGTCAAATGATCTGTTAAATTTTGTGTACATCATCGTGTTTATAGATGTAGCGAGTGTGAACACAGGAAACGTCAAACGGTTGTTAATTAGGCATTTAAATGTCTAAGATCTGGCAAATAAGTAGTATTTAAAAATTTAATATCTTCTTTCTTGCTGATATTATTACTATCGAGTTTGATATGTATCATTTCAGAAATCAAACGTTTGTTTTAATTACACTCGCTATCAACAATTTTTACGCCATCCCAGTCGAATGCATGTTTAAAAAGAGATACATGTTGATTAACCACTGAATCCGTAAAAATTGTCGATAGCGAGTGTAACTACAACAAACGTTTGATTTCTGAGATGATACATATCAAACTTAATAGTAATAATATCAGCAAGAAAGAAGATATTAAATTTTTAAATACCACTTATTTGCCAGATCTTAGACATTTAAATGCCTGATTAACAACCGTTTGACGTTTCCTGTGTTCACACTCGCTACATATATAAAGACGACGATGAACACAAAATTTAACAGATCATTTGACGCATCGATAATCCGATTAAAGACACAAAATCTTTTATTATCAGTGTATTTTCATATGTGCGTTCTCAATTGTAATTTTGTTTTTCGTGTCTAAATAAATAGCCTGAAGAGGTTGGCAGACCACGCTAACGCAACGTTGGTTATATTAAAAAAATCTGTCTTCTTAAGATTTTTTCCTTTGCCTTCGTCAGATCGCATAAAAGTTTTCAAGATTAACATTATGGAGAGTGATTACGATATATACAATAATAATAAAGTATTATATAAAGTATTAAAATATAATATAAGTATATATGTGAGTAAATTTAAATGAACTGCTGAATAACTTATACAGCAGTGGTGCAAATATTATTTATATTAAAAACAATAAAACAAAATTTCGGTTTTATTAGATATGGAAAATTTTATTTTGCACAAATGAATATATATATATATATACCAGGAGGGCTTAGCCCCCCTGCGCGCCTCGCGCGCCAACTTTTTAATTTCGAAAAAGGGTTTTCGTAATAAATTTATTTAAAATAATGTTTTAAATTGTATTATTTTTTCACTACCATGGACACCTTAGAAATTAAACAGATTCACACAATTACACCTTGGAGGTATGGCTATAATGCTTTGGGTTTTTACCAAAAATTTAATTTTTTTTTAAATACGATTATAATTTATAAATAGAAGTTTTTACCAAACTTTAGTGTAATGAAATCAGAATTAAAATAATAAAAAAATGGAGTCATATTAAATGTTAACTGTAAATTTAAACTATATGAATTCTTATAAAGCTTAAATTTATATTTTAATAATTATAAATTTTAATGAAAAATGAACTTACCAAAAATAGTAAAGTGCATATACTTATCAAATATTACTATTTAGTAACTACTTATTAAAATTTTGGATTATTTTAAACGGATCTAAATGGAACTTTATCTCCTAAAATTTATTTGTTTAATGACGAAGGATCACCAAAAGTTCTATCCCTACTAGCACACAACGTTGTAGCAACGTTGTGGCAACGTTGTTTTGACAACGTTACAACGTTGTTATAAAAGTTGTTGAAACGTTGGAGCAACGTTGCTACAACGTGGGATATGTCCTCTAAGATTTATGTAAGTTGCCGCGATAGGTGGAAATGACGTTGTGATAACGTTTGAGCAACGTTAAAAATGCCTTTGAAAAATGTATTTCATATAAAAATTTAAAAAATGTCCTGGGCAAGCGAAAAAATACATTTTTAAATGCACAAAATTTTAACAAATAAAAAAAAATAAAAAAAAATTTTCGACCCGCGGGAGTTGAACCTCGGATCTTCAGCTCCGAATGCTTGCTCTCTACCAACTGAGCTATTTTGTTGTTCTTGTCACCCGAGTAGAAATGATTTCCAGGCAAAAAAAGGCCCTGTACAGGTACCTGACGAATATTAAAAGGATCTGAACAGGTGTCTGTAAAGGGCCTTTAAAAAATGTAATGGGATGGAGACCAGGACCTGTTTTATGTAATACTTTTTTGTGGGTATGATCAGGTGGTATTAAGGCACTTAATTATTAGTAGTAAAAACTAGATGCATTCATCACTACTCACATTTTTATTTTTAAATTATTTATTTGATCCTGATAATTTACTTCACTATTAGATTTAATTTCTTGACACTGATATTGTATTTTCCTTTTCAATCGATACCTTCAAACTCGTAGTAAATTTTAAAATTTGAATTTTCCAACTATTAGAAAATTCGTGAATTTATTGCTTGTTTATATTATAAGTTATATGATAAATGAATTTATTGATCTCCACAAGCCAAAGAACATTCCTCACAACTCATGCCTGGACTCTACTGATGAGCCCACCAGGTATACTCAGGGCGAAATACAATAATTTTTTTTTCTTTTCTTATTTTTTTCCGTTTTTTTAAGTTTTTATTAATTTTATACTACAATCAATTAAATTTTATATTTTCTTTTTTGACTTAGCTTGTCTTAGTATTTTTTCAAACACTCATCCTGTGAAGTTTCTAAAGTGGCTGGTATTAATACAGTCCGCCTATTACTTGATTTGTGAGGAATATGTTCTTTGGCTTGTGGAGATCAATAAATTCATTTATCATATAACTCTTAGTAAATTTAACTTCTGAACATGATCAATTTTTTTATTGAATTTATATTTATAAAAAACTCTTGATAAAATTCTAACCTGAAAATTGATATACAATATAATTTGTAGATACTAACCTCACATTATTCGAACTAACAAAATTAGATCCTGACTTAAATTCGATTACATTCGTATCCCGGTTCTTAACAGGCTACTTTTTATAGATACTTTTACTAAAGTCACATTCAAACTAACAAAATTTGGCCCTGACTAAATTCCATTACATTCGTATCACGGTCCTTATCAGGCGACCTTTTCAGGCCCTGTTTTTTAATTCAGGCGGCCTGGTTAGAATTTCTACTCGGGCATTAAATTAACTTTAGGTTATTAATTTTGGAGCATATTTTGATAGTAGTTTATAACCGAAACTTAATTTAATGACAGGAACAAAAAAAAATCCGAGGTTTAATTCCCGCGAGTTGAAAATTTTTTTTTTTTTTATTAATTAAAATTTTGTGCATTTTAAAATGTATTTTTTAGCTTGATCAGGACATTTTTTAAATTTTTATATGAAATACATTTTGAAAAGGCTTTTTCAACGTTACTCAAACGTTGTCACAACGATATTTCCACCTATCGCAGCAGCTTACATAAATCTTAGCTGACATTTCCCACGTTGTAGCAACGTTGCTCCAACGTTTCAACAACTTTTATACAACGTTGTAACATTGTCAAAACAACGTTGCCACATCGTTGCTACAACGTTGTGTGCTAGTAGGGTTAGTAATGTATTTAATTAAACATCTAAATTGCAGTTTTCTTATACACAAACTTTCAGAATGCAAAGTTCAAATGGCTTACCTATGTTTTAGCCATCAAAAAGGCATCCAATAAAGAGTATATGTATTAAAACGTAAATATCTCTTTTTTATTGGTTTAAAATTATTTTTTGTATTTTTTTCAAACCAATAAAATGGAGATATTTACGTTTTAATACATTATGGACAATTAATATCGTACAAATGAATGAATATTACTTCCATACTGATTTTAGTATTTTCTATTGCATTATTTACTATCTTCTATCTGGTACATTCAAAAACAGTTACAATTAATATGAAATTGCTGCAATAAATTACTAAATATATATTGTTCTTCTAATATGGTACCGATATGTACATTAAAATTTATTTTTAAAAATATGTTTATTCCATTAAAATTAATACCATTAAAATAAATTCTAACTGGACTTTTTGAAATGTTTACAAATATGTTTTTATTATCTTTGTAACTGTTTGAGAATGTAGCATTCAGAATAGACTGAGAAATGATTGATCATGAAAGTTAAGCATAAAACACGTTCACTGGGGATCAGGGTGAACGGCTCCCTTTACAATAAATAAATAACACTCTTTGTCTGTAGCTAGAACTTTAATAAAAATGAAATACTTATACAATAATAAAACAAAAATTTAGTCACGGTCGTCAGCCGCGTTCACGCGGCAAAATTTCTATATCTATCACGCGCGATTACCGCACACACACGCACAAATCACAGTTTACTCGGGAAGCTGGAAAACAGGAAATTTAGGCAGGAATTCTCACCTGCAGATGCTCGAAAGGAAACAATTAATAAAAAGGTAATCACTCTCGGTAATAACTAATTATAATTTATGTTCAACGTCTCGTTCGACGGCCCGACTCGGAACCCCCGAGTTCGTCGTGTTGAGCCGAGCAGCGAGTCCGCGCGCATGCGCTTGACACAACAGTCCCATCTCGTCCGCTTGACTCGGCCGATCCGACGCGCGTATACTGTGTGTATAGCGCAACTTCTCTCGTTCTCTCTCTCTCTCTCCTTCTCGCACCTTACAATCAACATGCCATTCTGGAAGCTTGACATTAATAACGTATACAGGAACAGCTTGAAAACCAAACAAGCAGTAATTGTTCCTTATATCAACTCAAATTAATGTCGAATTTGTCCTTGCTTTTAATATCTATTTTAAGTGCAGCTTACTGGTAGAAGCTCGAGTACAATAATATACAGACTTAGTACAGCTCGGCGTTATACATAGCTGGTCATCATCTTCAAAGCTAGGGTTTCAAAGAGCTAGAAGGACTACGAAGGTGCTAGAAGGATTTTCAAGGAGTTGTAAGGATTTTATAGGAATCACACAGAATTAGAAAATTTGCTATAATAGTGTTTATGTGTGCGCGCATGTCAATAGCGAGAAGTCCGAGCTCCTTCCTCACGCTCTGGCTTAGCTAGATTCCGAGTGAACGCTTCTTTATTCCTTATAAGGCACGGGACTTTGGAATGCTTTCTTATAACCAACGAATATAGTCTATAAGTGACATGTATTACACACTGCCATGTCACAAGCAGCATTGACCGCGGTTAATAAGTGGATGGTTGAATAATTAACATAAACAGAAAAATGTGTAATACTTTTTTTTATTTATTTTTTTTTTTTGACAATTTTATTTGTTTTTTCCTAATTTAGTAAGAAATCAGTTTTGCGGTTTGGTGAGAACTTACTACTGAGTCAGTATTGAATTTGATCAATATCAGTAGCTATTATTTATTAATTCCACAATGATTTCATCACAGAATCAATACTGAATCAATAGGAACTTTTTCAACGAGGACTCCAAAGCAGCAAACCCTAAATCCAAGTATGCCAAATCCACGTATTCCAAACTCCAAATCCACAATCAGAAGTCCAACAATCCTAATCACTTAATTAACATGAGTTTCATTTTACAAAATGTAATAACCTTGTTTTTAGCGCTACCCTATTAAAAAAATTCGTACAAATTTAGTACAAATAATGTACTAATATTGTACGAATTTCGTACGAATTTCGTACAAATTTTGTTCTATTTTTGTACTAATTTTATACAAATTCTGTATTTTATTTGCATGAATTTTGTGCTTATTTAGAACTGTAAATTTGGACTTTGAGGGTACGAATTATATACAAATTTCGGACGAATTTCGTATCAATTATGTACTGATTTAGCGCTAAATTTAGTGCTGATTTTGTACTAAATTCGTACTAATTTTTTTAATAGGGTACCCAGAAACAACGACGTGGACTTAATAAGGATTGTTTCCTTTGGGGTGCTTGATTAAAGTGAGTCCCCTTGCTTCTCATGAACCGGAGTGCTTGATTGTAAAGCACCTCGGTTCGTGAGAGTCGAGGGGACCCACACGTTAATCAAGCACCACGGTTTGTGAGAAGTGAGTGGACTCACGTTAGTCAAGCACCCTGGTTTGTGAGAGGCGAGGAAACTCACGTTAAAAAAGCACCTCGGTTTGTGAGAGTCGAGGGGACTCATATTAGTCATTAGTATTTAATTTTGCAAGGCATTTTGAATAAACAGTTTTAAAAAAATTAACAATTTCTGGTCAAAACTCTACTGTACATATCGAATCGCGATTTTTGCACATTTAGGTTAGGATATATTAAAATCCTGACGTGATAGATCAATTCGGACTGCGGATTCGATTCTACATGAAAAATTACTTCGGAAATGACTCTTTACTTCCTTAGAACAATTCAAACATCTTTTTTAGCAGACCTGTGTAATTGAATATTCAAAAGTTTTATTTGAAAATACTTATTTTTTTTGTAATGATAATATTTATAAACAAATTTATGGTACTAGATGATTTGGAAATTGAATGTTCAAATATTTTAAAAACTAATTCTTACTGTATCCCATTGTTTAATTATAAATATCATGCACGTGCATATGTTATCGATGATTTGGTTTTAAACATGTTTAATTCTTATAATGAAAATTTGCAATTTACTTATGAAATCACAAGGCGCGACAGTGCCTGACGCAAGTATAAAGGCGCGTAAGCCATATATACAGCTAACATAGCCCCTCGATTTTAAAGTCCATAAATATTCCATTATTTATTCATTATATCATGTATTTATTATTAGACTTCATCTTTTCCATTTATTTCATGACTGTGTTCAAAGAAATTGCTTACCGATTTTACTTTTTTTTCTCTAATTAGGTATTCCTGGTTATCGGCCTTTCAGTCCACCAGGTATGTCCTCATTACCATTCCTATTTTGGAACCATGAAAACTTGTTATGCCCTATATCTTGATGGTAAGTTCAAAACTGATATGGGCTGTAAAACCCAGATGGCAAGCATCTTCAGAAAGAACTAAAAAAGAATTCACTAAATGAATTATTTCGGAATTCATTATAGGAATTAAAAATGAACTCTAAAAGAAGTAGATATATTCTATATTAATTCGGAAAATATTCATCCACGAATTCTTTGCGAATTTTAAGCAAACCTTCAAACAGTTCATAAGAAACTCCCTATGTCCGCTGATTTTAGTTCATTGCAAGTTCATAAATAGTTCGTATTAAATTATATAATGGTTTCTACAAAATTACATATATGTTAGATTAAAAATAAGTTTAAAACAACTTTTTACGATTAATTAGTCATTTCTAGTAATATTTTGTAGAATAAAATTTTTTCTGTGACTGAATTCGGAAGAATTCTTAATGGAGTTATAAAAATTATTCTATTTATAAAAAAGGTAACATAAAAAATAATTCGTGAAGAGTTCATTACATCCTTAAACTTGCATAAAGCTTGATAATTATTTTTAATTTGCTGGATATTCAATTAAACTGATCTAAAAATATATAATATTTTATGAATACTTTAAGAATACTTTAATGTCGGCAAACTTTAAAATACGCTTAAAAAATTCTTTACTACTAGTAACGTTTTATGTATCACATTTATTAATAATATTAATTATATATATAACAAAATTAATTTTCATTTCGATTTACAACGCGTATAAAAATTTATACGTTTATGTAAATTTTACGTATAATGTAATGTGGTAATAAATGACGCGTCAAAAAATAATGTCATACACGTCATATTATTGTCACATATACGTGTTAATAATGTGTATCAAGTGTAACAAACGTTATCTTCGATGGCGCAATTTTGCAAGCACACGGTGTTAACAAATTTTTTTAATCCATTTAATCCTGATATTTATTATAATAAAAATTAATATTAATCGCACGAAGACAAACGTAGGTATATATGTTTTATATATTTTTATTTATTTTTTACTTGTGAGAGTTTTTTATTAATTTACATATGTAAAGTAAAAGTGTAGGTTAGATTTTTCCAGAGAGTTGATTAGATTGATTTTAAACTATTTACAAAAAAACTTGTTATTTAAATTTTGAAATAATTAGTAGATATTTAGTAAATAAACAATAAAAACTTTTATTTTACAGATTGTATGTGAATATCATTGATTCTTGGAGATTGGAGTAATTAATTTCATTCATTATGTATACTTTATGAACACTTTTTGAGCATATATGAACTCTTTAATTTTTAATCCAATTTAAAAAACGATAATTAATTCTATATAAATTAGTTTTCCGTTCATTATGAATTAGGAACTTATATGAAAACAATTTGAAATTAATACTTTACGAATACTTTTTAAGCGTACATGAATCGTTGTTAAGTATTTCGATTATAATAAATTATAAAAATAATTTAATAAGTACTTTTTTATTATTCATTATAACCTATTGAATATTCTTAAAGAACTTTTTAAAACGTCGATATGAACAATTTTTGAATACTTTTTAAGTAACTATGAACATATAAAATATATTATTGTTCATAAACTATACTTTTAAACAACTAAATATGAATCCTTCTAAGCGGACATAGGTCGACATCTTTAAAAATTCTTTATGAATACTTTCTGAACAAATCTGAACCGATTTACGAATTCTTCCGAACTCTTATTAATTCTTTTAGAATTCTTAAAAAATTGTCTTTGCCATCTGGGAAATCTTCACTAAAGAGAAGTTCCCTTGTATTATTATAGATGGGGTGCAACTGCCCGTACACTATTTGATTGGCAAAGAAGGCGGAAAGATTACTTATGCGAACAACAATGTGAACGCTCGAGTATAGGTGTTTACTTAATTCAAATTATTATATCATTATCTATAATGAAATCTGCGATTATAGAAAGGCAGCTTTTAAGTTAGTATTAGCTATAGTACAGACGTCAGCATCGATAGCAATATCTTTTTTAGAGAAATTATCAATTATATGATAAATGAATTTATTGATCTCCACAAGCCAAAGACTATTCCTCACAAATCAGTAAGGCGGACTGTATTAATACCAGCCACTTTAGAAACCTCACAGGATGAGTGTTTGAAAAAAGACCAAGACAAGCTAAGTCAAAAAATATAAAATTTAATTGATTGTAGTATAAAATTTAAAAAACTTAAAAAGACGGAAAAAAAGTAAGAAAGGAAAAGAAAATTTATTGTATTTCGCCCTGAGTATGCCTGGTATGCATTCACAAATTTTCTAATAGTTGGAAAAATTCAAATTTTAAAATTGTCAATTAATTTGTTTATATCTTTGTTGTATTAAGAGCATTCCCAGATAACATGTTCCACTACAAACACTACTACATTGTTAATCACAACGTAAGAATAAGATTAGAAAAAATAAAATATAATCATAATAATGCGCAACCAAATAACAAAGCAATAACAAATTACAAAGCTACTTTAAATATTCCTTTTGTACCCGAATTTTATGAAAAAGTATCAGGCGCTATGAAAGAAAAGGCTATTAAGGTGATACCAAAAATTTGTAACAAGTTTGGTAATGTTATTGTAAGGGGCAAAGATGCTACAGATAAATTAACAAAAACTAATGTTGTTTACAAAATTAACTGCTAAGATTGTGATGCATGCTATGTAGGTGAAACAAAAAGACAGATACAGTGCTGAATTAAACAGCATCAAACTAATATACATAAGCCAGATTCTCATTATGTAATTAATGATCATTATCAGTTGAATAGAATTTATCGATCTTCTCAAGTCAGAGGTGAAGGTAAAAAAGAAATTTTAATACATTTTTCTTTTTTCGTAACGTTTCGGTAGACAATGCTACCCTCTTCAGACTGTATAAAATTTATTAATTTCGATTAGTACATCTCAGAATAAAATGTAAACCGGGAACGTAAATTAAAAAAATAAAAAATATACCTTCTAATATCAATATCGTACAATGTTTACAATATTATTTCGCCGCAAGTCGATTTAAATTTTCGCTTCTTTTTCCTCATTCTAAATACGAGGAAACGTCAAACAGATGTATACACGACGAAAATTTCTGCTGTATATATGAAACAATACAAGATTCGCGCTTTCTTATATAGGGATAAGTAACAAGTTTGTGTTTATATTTTTTCTATTTATGACGCATGATCAAGGTTGTGTACACGACAAAGGAAACACTACCGTTGTTATGAATAAGAAATAATATATTGACAAAATGGAATTATTATTATCAGATAACAATTCATACCAAACTATACAAAAAAAATCCATTAAAATCTCTACAAAAATGCTCTTATAATTTTCTCAAAAAATGGAATGATAACGGATTCCTAGATAAAAAATAAAATTCTACTCGTTTAACACAAACTAACACTTCACTGCCAAAATGTTACGGTTTGCCAAAAATACATAAAGGAAATGTACCTTTGAGACCAATAGTATCTACAGGAGGATCACCAACTGAATTTTTATCCAAACAGTTATATAAAATCCTTTCTAACTGCATATCGAAACCGAAATCATATATAAAAAATAGCATTGAATTTATACATAAAATCAAAGACATAAATATACCAAGCGAATATTCTCTTGTTAGCCTAGACGCTCAATCTTTGTTTACAAACATAAGTTGTTCATTAATAAGAAAAAGCATAGAAAGAAAGTGTAGTCAAATTATACAAAAGACAGAAATACCAATAAGAGAAATAATAAATGCATCTGACTACCTAATTAACAATACATATTTTCAATTTAACAATAAATACTTTAAACAAACAGATGGCACACCTATGGGCGCAGCAACATCAGGTTTATTCGCTGATACGGTTATGGAAGATCTCGAGACTGAATGTTTAAACAAATTAAGTTTTAAACCCATTTTTTATTATAGATACGTAGATGACATAATAACATGCATTCCTACAAATAAAATTAATGAAATGTTACACATTTTCAACTCCTACGACCCAAAACTAAAATTCACCTATGAAATTGAACAGAACAATAAATTCAGCTTTTTACATACATTACTAATAAAAAACGACAATAAAATTATAACAGACTGGTATACAAAACCCACTTTCTCGACACGGTTTTTAAATTTCGACTCAGCTCATCCAATTTCATAAAAGATTGCGATGGTTTACAACTTAGTAGATAGAGCAACTAAACTTTCAGATAAAAATTACCACCAACAAAACATCAATAAAATAAAAGAGTATTTAATAAAAAATAGCTATCTAAAAAAATTTATAAATAGATACGTTAAAAAACGACTTGCAGTCTTAAATCAACAGACAACTAACCACGATAGAAATGAAAACAATAACTACAAAACAACGACAATAACACTACCTTACTTAAATGGTTTTTATGAAAAAGTATCATCAGAATTTAAAAAACACGGAATAAAAACAATTCCAATTATTGAAAACAAATTAAGTAATATCATAATTAAAGGAAAAGATAAAACTGATAGAAAAACTCAAAATAACATAGTATATAAATTAAATTGCAACAATTGTGATGCTTCGTATGTAGGACAAACAAAAAGACAAATAATTACCCGATTAAATGAACATAAAACTAACAAAAATTCTATGATTTTTCAACACGTACAAAATAATCGACGCGATTTTGATTGGCAAAATTTTAAGATTTTAGATAAAGAACCGAATTACGGAAAAAGAATTGCATCTGAAATGGTACACATAAATTTACAAAAACATTCAATAAACAAACAAGAAGACTCAATTAAATTAAATAAACAGTATTCGCAAACTATATATAGAATGAAAAGCCTTTAAATTTATCTGAAATCAAACGTACTGTACACAACCTTGATCATGCGTCATCAATAGAAAAAATATAAACACAAACTTACTATAATTATCCCTATATAAGAAAGCGCGAATCTGGTATTGTTTCATATACAGCAGAAATTTTCGTCGTGTATACATCTGTTTGACCTTTCCTCGTGTTTAGAATGAGGAAAAAAAAGCGAAAATTTAAATCGACTTGCGGCGAAATAATATTGTAAACATTGTACGATATTGATATTAGAAGGTATATTTTTTAATTTTTTTAATTTACGTTCCCGGTTTACATTATATTCTGAGATGTACTAATCGAAATTAATAAATTTTATACAGTCTGAAGAGGGCAGCATTGTCTACCGAAACGTTACGAAAAAAGAAAAATGTATTAAAATTTCTTTTTTACCTTCACCTCTGACTTGCGAAGATCGATAAATTCTATTCAACTGATATTAAAAAATACCAAGTGATAAAATCAAAATTTCAACATGAAATTAATGATCATATATTCACGAATAAACATTTCTTTAATTTTAATGACGTTAAGGTATTAGACAAGGAAAAGAATTGGCATAAAAGACTGATATCGGAAATGATCCATATCAAGTCAGAAATTAATACAATTAATGTATAGGATGATTAATTACACCTTTTTCTGCAATTGAAAGTACTGAAATCAAAAACACCTTCCGAAAAGGTGTCAAAAACCGCAAGTATTGTTTTTGATCACAATTTGGAAATTGTTATCTGATAAAAAAAACTTTAATTCTAACTCCCATACTTATTCTAATTCCTTGAATTTTAATTAAATATTTGTTATATATTACTAAAACTCTATATAAAAAGTTTCTGCAATTGAACCCTACTAAAAATTATCACGTGATTATCACGTGGATAACTACGTGATTATCACGTGGATATCCACGTGATAATCACGTGAGATTTTCGACCATTTTTTCACGTGATTATCACGTGGATATCTACGTGATAATCACGTGATATATGAAAATTTTTGTTTTTTTATAAATGTAATCTTAGACACGGAGTTGATGGGATTCAATTTCACAGAAACTAAACTGGCCATTTGGTTTTGACATAAAAAATCCTTTATTCGCCACGTTATTAATATACGAGGCAAAGTAAAGGCATAGAATATGATCGAAGTCGCTTTTACCTTCCTACTTTGCCTCCATATAAGCCGTACGCGCACGCTAATCTATAGCGGGTAACTGGCAGCCACCTATCGGTCGAAACAGTTTTGAAATATGACTACTGCACTTGATCACGGTAGTACCAGTTACGACCGATAGGTGGCTGCCAGTTACCCGCTATAGATTAGCGTGCGCGTAGGGCTTATATGGAGGCAAAGTAGGAAGGTAAAAGCGACTTTGATCATATACTATGCCTTTACTTTGCCTCGTATATTAATAATGTGGCATATAAAGGATTTTTTTGTCAAAACTGAATTGCCAGTTCGGTTTCTGTGAAATTGCATCCCATCAACTCCGTGTCTAAGATTACATTTTTAAAAAAATAAAAATTTTCATATATCACGTGATTATCACGTGGATATCTACGTGATAATCACGTGAAAAAATGGTCGAAAATCTCACGTGATTATCACGTAGATATCCACGTGATAATCACGTAGTTATTCACGTGATGATCACGTGATGATCACGTGATAATTTTTAGTAGGGAAAGGACTGAAATCAAACTGGAATCGACAAGTATTCTGAACCATGCCAAAGATTCTGCAATTGAAAGCACTGTAATCAAAGTAGAAGCGATAAATCTGTCTTTTTAAAAATAAAAATTTCAATTTGAATAAAAACATTTTTTACTTTTCATTTCTGGTCCTGCTATGTCTAACAGTAGTAAATAAATAATATTCTAATAATATTTATTTGTGCAAAATTAATTTTTGCAAATCTAATAAAACGGACATTTCTTTTTTATTCTTTTAAATATAATAATAGTTGCATCACCGTCACACTATTAAATAATATGATGTTAATAAGCGTTTAACCAACGGTGATGCAGCTATTATTATATTTAAAAGAATAAAAAAGAAATGTCCGTTTTATTAGATTTGCAAAAATTAATTTTGCACAAATAAATATTATTAGAATATTATTTATTTACTACTGTTAGACATAGCAGGACCAGAAATGAAAAGTAAAAGTGTAAGATACTTTTCTGAAAAATGTTTTTATTCAAATTGAAATTTTTATTTTTAAAAAGACAGATTTATCGCTTCTACTTTGATTACAGTGCTTTCAATTGCAGAATCTTTGGCATGGTTCAAAATACTTGTCGATTCCAGTTTGATTTCAGTCCTTTCAATTGCAGAAACTTTTTATATAGAGTTTTAGTAATATATAACAAATATTTAATTAAAATTCAAGGAATTAGAATAAGTATGGGAGTTAGAATTAAAGTTTTTTTATCAGATAACAATTTCCAAATTGTGATCAAAAACAATACTTGCGGTTTTTGACACCTTTTCGGAAGGTGTTTTTGATTTCAGTACTTTCAATTGCAGAAAAAGGTGTAATTAAAATACAATAACCCAAATAAGTAGAACAAATATATGGGAGTTAGAATTAAATATAGTTATTTATCAGATAAAAATTTTAAATGTGTGATCAGAAAAACACAATATTAGCAAATTTTGGTACCTACTTGGTAAGGGTAATGCAGTTACTATTTAATTAGTAGCACAAAATCATTTAATAAATATATTTAAATATTAAAGCATATTTTTATTTTAATTCGAATATGCGCCGTGTTATAAATTATAAAAATAATTATTAATATGATTAGTGTATTCTAAAAGACTAAATTATTCTCTAAACTAAAAATTTTTTTTTTTTGTAATTATCCAAGTATATTTCAGTTGAAAACATTCAATTCAAATATTTAATATTGGAAATTAAAGCAGAGGCCTGTATATTAAAAATAACAAAATTCTACAATGATTAAAATACTTTCATAAGTTCCATTTTAAATTTGTGAAAAATTTGATATATATATATATACGTTTTATAAGAAAGTAAAAAATTTTATCAATTTTAATCATAAACTTGATTAGTGAATTATCCAGTTACTTAACTATATTTTTTATTATGAAAGGAGACCGCCAACGGAAAGCATTTGAAGTATATCTATATACATTCAAAATTTGTATATATAGATATACTTGCAATGTTAAAAATGAAACTTTGTCGGTTAATTTTGGCTTTTCCTTTCATTTCCCGAAAATCATTTTTTTTGCAAATGAAATATCGCTAGTAAAAGTAAAAGATGAGGCATGATTTATACGTCTTGGAACGTCTTTATACTTATTGGCGGACTCCTTTCCAAGTCTATCTGAGTTTCAAACTTCCAAAAACCACAGTATTGAAATTATGAAAGATCTCTACCTGCAAAAGTTGACAATGTTAATTTAATTAAAAACATCTCCAACAAAGGAGAATTACAAAAATAAAACTAGAATATTCATATACAACAAAATATTGAATATTACATGTTATATTTAAGAACTAATGGTACACTGTACTCTACTGTTTAACAGTTTGTTATTACTAACTATATTATAAATAAGAAAGTAAGAAGAAAAAAGATAAAGTATAAAATTATAAGACAGCATTAACAAGATTATACTATTATACATTATAAACTTACAAGTGTGCTTTATGCGAGTCTTATCAATTACTTTTAAGTATTCTGTTCATTACTTATAATTTATTATTAATAAATATATTTATTAAAGCACATGAATTAATTGATAAAATCATGTATATTGTTTATAGATACTTAGTGAAGTGGTATAATAATTATTTTACAAAACTACTAATAAAAACTTGTGTTTAAAAAAATAGCGAAAGACAGTATACCGAGTTCACTATGTTAGTAACTTTATTAGATTAAAATAATGATGTATATTGTTTCATTTGCAATATAGGGTACTAAAATTGCCAGAAAGTATTGTTATATATTTATTTATTACTATTTTTTACACAATATTAGTTATGTTAAAAATTTCCATAAACTTTAATAGGGTAGAATTCATCAAAAACAAACAATTTATACTAATATTACTTACATAACTGTTACTAGCACATAATTTTTGTCAATTTTAGTACCCTATATCAACAATGAACAATATACATCATTATTTTAATCTAATAAAGTTCCTAACATAGTGAACTCAGTATACTGCCTTGCGCTATTATTTTAAACATAAGTTTTTATCACTAGTTTTATAAAATAATTATTATTTCACTTCACTAAGTATTTATAAAGATTCTACAGGATTTTACGAATTAGTTCATGTGCTTTAAAAGATATATTTTTATTAATAATTAATTATAAGTAATGAATACAATACTTATTAATACAAAAGTAATTGACAAGACTTGTATATACAAGCATACACTTATAAGCTTATAATGTATAATCTTGTTAATATTCTTATAATTTTATATTTTATAAATCTTTTTTCTTATTACTTTCTTATTTGTAATGTGGATAGGAATAACAAACTGTCAAATGATGTTTGAGAATATTTTTTTGTCAACTGAAACTGATGTTTAAAAATATTGAATTTGAAAACTTTATGTAATTTGCAGACAAAAGGTATTATACGTATAAAAATGACATTTTTAGAATGATTAAAAATATCTTTATAAGTTACAGTTTTAATTTGTAAAACGTTTGATGTGTCAATATATACAATGATCGCTGGTGATAAATTATCTTATTATTTAACTATATTTTATTTTATTAAATTGTTCAAGACAATTAGATTTTTAAGGACAGAGTGATTTAACATTAGAATTATAAAAACAACTCTTTGACCTGTTAAAATTGACAATTCCAAAATAATTAAAATACATTCATAAGTTTCAATTTAAATTTATAAAAAGCTTAATGTATGCATAGGATTTAATATATTATTAAAAGTAATTTATTTAAAAAGATGTGTAAAAGAAACTTTAATATTTAAAATACAAATACCTATTTAACCTCTAAATTTTCAAATCATAAAGTGTATGTAATATATATATATATATATACACACATGATGATGACAGCTCCCGAGTAGCTCCCTCTCACGGCCAACTTCAACTTCTTCCATCAATTTTTACCTCTGTAGACGTTCTCTCATGGGCTGGAAAAAATTTCGTCTCTTTCTATCTTTCGCATCTCCTATGACGCTATCTCTTTTTGTTTGCAGTCGATGAAAAATACAAGTGGAAATAGCAAAAGTCGAGAAACGGAAATCAACAATTGGCATCGAATTTCTTCATTATGCCTGCATGAATTCGAACCGGATTTGTCGTAAATTGAAGATTAAATAAAAAATAGATCTGAGATTTGTCGTTGCATAAAAAAAATAGTATAATTCTACGTTTACGAAAATATAAAAAAAACTGAGGGGCTAGTTAGCTGTATATAAGGGCTTACGCGCCTGCATACTTGCGCAGGCGCGAGCGCGCCTTATGATACAAAGAATCTTAGCCAACATTATACTAACATTATTAATAATCTTATATTATATTAAAGTGGATCGACTTTTGGTCTCCGGTTCTCCGGTTCTCCGGTTCTCCGGTTCTCCGGTTTTTTAAAAGTGCATTTTTATAGTTTCAAAGTTTTAATTTAATTGGACTTTACACTTTTGGGCCTTACATTTTTGTCCTCATAAATTTTGGGCCTTACATTTTTGGGCCTTATAATTTTGAACCTTACATTTTTGGGCCTTATATTTTTGGGCCTTACATTTTTGGGCCTTATAAATTTGGACCTTACATTTTTGGGCCTTATAAATTTCGTGCCTTACATTTTTGGGCCTTATAAATTTTGGGCCTTCCATTTTTGGGCCTTATAATTTTTTTTTAAACAAATAGATATCAACTACTATGTCGATATTATTACCAGAAAATTATCTTAATAACAATAATTAAAATAACATTTGATTACGTAATTAAAATTAATAAAATTTCAACACTGGAACATACAATAAATCAAATTAATTTTTATTGTTTATTTTACAAACTTATTTTTGCAAATATTTCAAATTACAATTATTATGTTATTAAATTAAATTACAATTATTATGTTACAATTGTACTCTATTCACTTGTATATTTCATAAGATATATTTTTTTCAATATATCGTTTTTATTGTTTATATAATTTATAAATTCAGCAAGTATTCATCGAAATCATCTTTAACAGAAAAATTAAATTATATCATTTGTAACGTGGTACTTCGTCCTAATACCCGTTACAAGTTATTTATTAATTTAAACAGGGACGACGGCCCCGAAGAACGCGTCTTTGTCGTCGCCGTGGGTTAATAAATTAACTCGTCGGGACACGGCAGCGGAGATAGGACGATCTCCTTATACCGACACACGTGGCGGGGAAAATCGGGAATCGGAAAGCGGTTTGCGGGTTACTTTATAATTAAAATAATTACGCGACCGTTATATTAGAATAAAACAAATAATTATTTATTTGATAAATTACACGGAGGTGCCCGACAATGCTTAACGGGGCGTTCTCCCGGTCGCGTGGTATATACGCGGCAAGCAGGGGCTGCCCCCGTGCTCGCCCCGCGCAATACCCAAACGATTTCGATAGCACCGGTATGCTACCGAACAAACACACGTGTCCACACACACAACACACTCTAATAGAATACCGACCAATGTCGGGTACTTACCGGGCTGGCTGGTCCATTGGCCCTGGTGTACGTCGGCGCCCCGACGTCTGCTGGCCGGTGGAGTCGGCCCGGTTTCCCGTCGTCCTCGACGGTGATCTGCAGGTGCGGCCCGCGGCCGCGGCGATTCGCCTACCTCGGGGAATACTCAACCCGAGGTATTTTGGTCCTTCGCACTGCACTACACTATCGCACTTGCACTCGCGTACGGCTTCCCGGATTACGGACGAACCGGTCCGGTACTTCCCGTGGCGCGCGAAACTAACGTGACGAGGTGTCAAAGGGTGCTGTCGCGGTCAAGACCGGCAGCGTACTGAGCTTTTCGGGAATTGTCGCATTCCCGAAAAGTACCTAACACACACACAATAACAATAGAGTACATGGATGCTCGCACACATCCTCGCTCGTAGACATAAACACGCGCGTTTCGTGGCCTTGAAGAGGCAACGCACGAAACAATAACAACGTGCGAGATTGTAAGACATAATATTCTATATACAAGAGAAATAAGATAACACATTAAATATTATTTAATTCATTGCAACGACGTCTCGTCGCAAAGCCCCCCATTAAACTCCACATCATCCTACTGATGTGAGAGTTGAAAAGAGGGCAATGAAATAAATAATAACGCGCGCGCAATCGAGCTCCCTCGCCTAGACGAACTAGGGTCGAGGAGTGGTGAGGTTTTTCTCCAAGGTGGCCATCACCAGCCGCAGGACGACGTCTCTCGCTGCGGGATTGTCTCCTGCCACCGCTTCTAACAACAAGCGACACTCCCGAAGAAGGTCAGCATCGTTGCCGGGTTGTCTCGGTGGCGCGGTGATGACGTTGGTGCTCGTCCCCGACGTTGTGTCCATCCTGGTCGGAACAGAGGGCGGTTCCACCAATGGAATCGGAGGTGCAGGATAAGGGGTCAGCAACGACAATTCGGCTGGGTAGCCGACTCGCCGGAGCAAGGCGTTGAGACCCGCCTGCACCTCATCTAAGGGTCCAGACTCTGGTACTCCCAGACCCTGCGCCAGGCGACGTAAGAACGTCTCGTGCGGGGGTACGTCCTCGACCAGCTCGACGTGGACTGGCTGAGCCACGCTCTCTTCTCGTCCACGGGTCTTATCCTCTTCGGCCTCTTGAAGGCCAGATATTGCTGGAGGAGGCGGTGTAGGAGGACGGGCCAGTGAGTCCTGGTATTCCCTACGACGCTGTTCGACCAGCCTTTGAGCATGATCGCCCAAGGCGCGTCGCACCTCCTCAATCGGCCCGCTATGGTGCAGACCGAAATCTGCCGCCTGTCGGCGGTCTGCCTCCTCGAGTCGTCGAGCAATTACTCCGGCTGCGAAGGAGGGTTGGCTTTCCTGGGGCTGTGCGTCCACAATACCCACCGGAGTTGCTCGAGCCGATGCGACGGTGGTCTCCTCCACGCGTCGCTTCTTCGCCTTGCTGCGGCTCCCTCTTTGTCTGGCCCTCTTGGACACGGACTTCCCCTGTGTCCCAGACGTGGAAGGTTGAGGAGCCACTGTTGGTGGGTCGGATAGTCCTCGATCCCTGCGATTTGCCAACCATGCGCGGTAGGCATTCATGCATCGAGGACACTTTGTCACAACCACCCCTCGGCGGCCACAATTGATGCAGAATTCTTGTGTCTGCGTGGCCGCACACTCCCGGCGGTTGTGACCCGGACGCCAACAGTTAAAACAGGCGTTATCGGGGGGATCGATGGTTGGGTCCGTCTTGATCGGATCCAACCTCTTGAACATCGCCCCGCGACGCCTGTATTTTTCCACCTGGTCCGCCCTTGACTGATTGGGTCGCGGAGAGGGTCGGCACCTTACGGGCGACATCTCTCTCCGGACTTGAGTCGGTGGTTTGGACAGGGGGAAGGGTCTACTCCTAGCGGGCGACATCTCTTCCTTTGGTGGAACTACTACTACCGACGCGATGGTACTTGGCACGGCTTGTGCCAGACCTCCATCGTCTACTGCCGAGTAGTAGTCGTCGACCGTCAACTGACGCAAGGGATTGTACTTCTTGCGTCTCGGACGGCTGTCGGCGACTTTCCTTTGCCGCTCCCTCTCCTCTTGGCGGAGGTCCACCTCATATCCCGCAGGTAGGTAATTACCACTACCCGTCGGTGTCTGCTGGTCGACCTCCATTCGCTCTACCGTCGTCTTGGGGTTTGGCCTGGATTCGCCAGCCTGTGGCGGACTTGACACACCTTTAGGCCTTTCCAAGGGCAAGTCAACAGCCTCTACTGCCGAAGCGGCCTGGAGGTTGTTGCCAAGACCCGATGGTTGGGCCGGCAGGGGTCTCCCCACCACCTCGGCATAACTCCTCTTGACCATCTCCCTCGCTTCTGGTGGCGAGTTAGCCAGAAAGGTGGACGTGGATTCCTTATTATCTGCGTCCAGACAGTGGGAATCCCCGAAACGATTATGGTCGCGGACTGCCTGCCGTTGGAATCGGCGGTAGCTTTCCGCGCTCCGTTCGGTCTCTCGCTTACCGAGCATTTGCTCGGTCTGAGCGATCAGCCGTTTGGTTTCGTCCTCGTCCAGGGTGCTGAAACAAAAGAAAGAAATTTGTTAATTAACTACAAACAAATCATAGTTACATTAATCATATACAATCACTCATACTCAATCAATCACACACCCAGATACCCACTCTAAATTTTCCCCGTGGCTAGCCGATCATCGCTTGCCTAGGATTTTCTCCTTGGTGGGACGTATCTCTTTAAATCGGATACGTGCACTTCAGACCTCTTCCGTCCAGACTCTTCAAGTCTTAAGACTACTGGTGATAGTATCTCTTTGACTTCAAAGGGTCCGTCGTAATTAGGCGCCAATTTGGCCGAAATACCTTTGGCCCCGTGCGATAACGTTCTACACTTCCTCATGACTAAATCGCCTACTTGGAAGGAAGCCACGCGTCTATTTTTGTTATAGACTTTCTCTTGACGTCTCTGCTCTTCATCTATGTGTTTCCGCACTAGATCTCGAAGGGCATCAAGACGTTTGAGTCGATCCATCCACATCTCGGGATCGATAGGAATTTTAAATTCCCTCTTCTCAACCTCTCTACGCAGACTCTTTACCGGTTGAGGATGACGTCCAAAATTGAGGAAAGCTGGGGAAACCTTCGTACTTGATTGCGTTGCCGTATTAATAGCATGACGGAATTCATGTAAATGTTCATCCCAGCTGCGATGATCGGAATCCACAAAGGCCGCGATCATCGTCTTCAATGTCCTGTTTGTTCGCTCGACGGGGTTGGCTTGCGGTCGGTAAGGAGGAGTCGTGATCTGTTTTATCCCGTAATCCTCAAGCATTTGTGTCAACTTATTATTGACGAACTCTGTACCATTATCCGTAAGGAAGTAATCAGGAGTTTCCCAACGAAACAGTATGAGTTCCTCAAATGCTTTCGCAACCGACTTACCTGTAGCAGCTCGTAACGGTTTTAATTCAACCCACCTCGTGAACAAATCTTGTAAGACCAGTATATATTTGTATTGGTTCTTACTACGAGGCAGTTCCGTTATATCTGCCGCAACCACAGCCCATGGTCTCTCAATATTACGCTTGCCCATCAAACCTTGAGGGCCCGCCTGTGAGACTTTATATCGTTGGCAGTCTATACACTGCACAACGAATTGCCTGACATCATGATAGATACCCGGCCAATAATAGTCTCTTGCCACTCGGTCATAGGTCTTCTCCACTCCTAAATGACCACACGATGGAGGGCAATGCGAATCCTCTAGTACACGCGTCCTATGTTCAATGGGCACAACCAATCTCCATCCCTCCTCTTGACCCGTGATTGGGTCCAGCAGCTTATCGGTCGTGAATCGATAGAGCATTTCATCCTCAATTTTCCATTGCGGAAACTTTTGAGGACTGGACCTCACATCATCCAATCTGGCGATGTACCATGGGTCGGTAATCACGTCAAAGGAGGCTATTTCAACTTCGTCCGAGTCCAGGTTAACAGCGCGAGAGAGTGCGTCGGGAACATAGTGTAGTGTACCTTTCTTGTGCACAATCTCGAAGTCCCACTGTTGCATCTCAAGCACCCAGCGCGCTAGTCTGCCGGTGGGCTCTTTAAGAGTTTTCAACCATTTGAGCGCGCTGTGGTCCGTCACAGCTTTGAAACGATACGCTTCAATATATGGCCGAAGTTTCTTAATTGCCCAGATTAAGGCTAGACACTCTTTCTCCGTCGTCATGTAATTACGCTCCGCCTTGTTCAACACTCGGCTGACGTAAACGATCGGATGCTCGAAACCATCTTCATCTTCTTGGGTTAACACAGCCCCAATAGCGTAATCACTCGCGTCACTCTGGACCGAGAAAGGCTTAGAGAAGTCTGGTCGAGCAAGCACTGGCGTGCCGGCTAGAGCTAACCTGAGTTCACGGAACGCCGCGTCCTGCTCTGGTCCCCACTCCCATGGCTGGTCCTTACGAAGTAATCTCACGAGAGGGATCTTAATATCCGACTCTCGATTTATAAAACGAGAATACCAACCGACCATGCCAAGGAAGGAACGAAGTTGTTTAACATTTCTTGGGGTCGGATAATTTAGGACAGGAGCCACTCGATCCACATCGGGTCGAAGTCCATCACCATCCAGGCGGTACCCTAGGAACGTAACGCTCGAGCAACAGAACTGACACTTCTCTCTGTTCAATTCTAGCCCTGCGTCCACTAGTGTCCTTAGAACCATTTCCAACCATTTTAAATGTTCCTCGAAAGTTTCGGTTATGACGATTAGATCGTCCAGGTAACCGAAAACATGAGGTTCAACTTCGGGACCAAATAGAGCATCGATCAACCGTGCAAATGTCATGGGTGCATTCATCAGTCCGAACGGCATCCGTGTGAACTGCCACAACCCAGACCCAGGCACAGCGAAGGCGGTGTAATGTCGACTAATTTCTGACATTAACACTTGGAAATATGCCTTCTTAAGATCGATCTTAGAGATGAATTTGGCATTATGTAACTTATCCAGAATCGAATCCATATTCGGTATTGGATATGAGTCACGTTTTGTTACCGCATTCAAATCTCGGAAGTCTATGCAAAAACGATAGCTACCTTCGTCTTTGCGGACTATCACTGGAGCGGCAGACCATTCACTTACACTCGGTTCGATTATTCCTCTCTCAAACATTTTTCTGACTTCTTGTTGGGCGAATTCGAGGACTTTAGGCGACATACGTCTTGGTTTGTGACGTACTGGTCGTGCACCTGGCTCTACTTCCACGTGATGTTCGATCAACGTAGTAAAGCCATGCACATCGCCTGGTGGTGGTAATAAGTTCTCTACTAACTTTCCTACCCTCTCTCGCTGGTCATCGTTAATCTCGATGATACCTGCACACTCTGCGAGAATCCTCGTGTCTCCGTCTCGGACTCCATCCTTGACAAAAGACTGCCATTTTCCGGCGCCAACACGCCAGAGGGCATCGCCAATTTTAACCTCGATGTTCCAATGTTGAAGGAAGTCCATACCGAGGATCATCGAGTGTTCCATACTCTCGACTATTCTCAGTTGGATGTTGCCATCTAATCCCTCAATTCCGAATAGAACATCTAACAAACCTAGGACTTTCAGTGCCGGTCCTGCGACACCCCGCACGACTACCTTGGCCGGTTTCCACTTATCCCTGTAGCATTCCGCTACGTCAACGCGTATAAGTGAAACCATTGCTCCTGGGTCGAACAATGCTTTAAAGTCCTTGCCACCAAGTCTTACCGAGAAGAACAAACGGTTTTCGGATTGCACTCCCGCAACCATGTCTTCGGCTTGACTGTCAAGTAGAGCTGGAGTCGAACTTGTCTCTCTGGACGTCTTCGGGACGGCTCCTGCCCCCCCCTGAACTGTTCTAATCGGCAACGATTTTGAACTGTTCATTACCTGATCAAGAGAGACAGTCGTTCTACTCTCATTAGACTGTTTTAAGCTCTTTTCTTTGATCGAAGGTTGGGGTGAAAATGAGTAACGAATGTCATCGTTCTCCTTGGTGGGGTTACACAGGTTTAGAGTTTTTCTCTCATTCTCTATTTCCTTGAGTAACCGTTTGTGTTGGTTAACTGCCTGCCTACGGAGTACTTCAGACCAGAAAGACTCTTTGTTTTTCTTGATCTCTAGAAGTTCTAAATCTGCTTTGTTCGGCGCTTCGAACATTGGAATTAGCTTGGAAGGAGTCTCAGCCTTAACCATAGGTAACTCAGCAGATTTCGGCAAATTCGGATGTTCAGAGGTATTCTCTCTTACCTTCTGAACGTTTGTTTGCTCTCCGTTTAGCAGTTCAGCGAAGTCAGTGAGGTGTTTGTCCTTCTTAACAAACAACCTCGCGGGTTCACCAACCCGTATCTCTTGCCCCCTAGAGCTATTACGCTCTTTTAATTGCGTGCAGGGCCCAGGGGGCGATTCTGGTACCCTGCCGCTAGGTTTCCCAGATATTGCCGTACATGCTCACACTTTGGGCAATTATCTAGGGTTACCCCAGTTGTGTGGCACACCTGACACTCAATGGGCGCTGCCACGTTCGGGCACTGGTCCGCTGTATGTCCCATACTTGCGCAATGTAGGCAAGTCTGATTGGGACAATCGGAATATCGATGTCCTACTTTATGGCATGTAAAACATATGCCAAAGAAGGGACTATTCGGATTCCTTTGCAAACCAGCGTCTTGGGTCTGCCTCTGCGTAGTACGATCATACATCGTGCTTTGTCTACGTTGAGGCGTATAGACGGGTGTTGTCTGAGCTTGAGCAACGTATTGTTTCGGCCTAGCACCGGTATATTGTTGCTGCTTTGACCCTGTCTGTCTATTTCCCGAAGATTGTCTCGCGTTATTAATATTTTGTGCACCCACAAAATTTTTACTTTCTTGCAAGTACTGACGTTGACTAGTGTTGCGAGTACCATACACATTGGCTACTTCACAATCACTTGAAGATGGGCTAGAAGAATGTTTCTTATTTTTCTTGCTCCTTTTCTTTTTCAACGTCTTCTTCTTCGGTGGTGGAGATGGCTGAGAAACCGGTTGGCTCTTCTTATTCTCAACTAATGAGGCCACTTTTCCCGAAACTTTGGACGAACTCCGTTTTGGGAAAGCTTGTGGGATATGAACTTGCTCTCTTGGTGTGGGTTCCGCAAATCTCTTGTCCCATACCAAGTGTTGTTCATATTCTTTGCCGTATTTCATTATGTCTTCGAAATTATTTATGGATCTCGAGGACATAAATTTACGGCACTCCGGTCTCAGTTGAGAATATGCCATCTCTACTTGTTGGCGCAACGGAGGAGGTCGGCGGAATTTCCGCACAATAGCCTTAAAGCAATTTAGGTATTTTACGACCTTCTCTCCTTTGCCTTGCGTGCGGCGTTGTAGATCCTCGAACAAATCTTGATCTCGCAACTCCTGACCGTATTCATTCAAAAATTCATTTTCGAAGTCATACCAGTTATGTAAAGAAGATTGGACGGCCCTATACCAAAATAGGGCTGTCTTCTTAAACACGCAAGGTAATGCGCTCAGTATACGCCGGTCAGAGAACTGGTCGTCATTCCTGAAGTCTTGTAAACTATCTAGGAATTCTTCGGCATCGTCGTTGGTCTCCCCATCGAACGATAGACCCCAGTCTCTGAGGGCTCTTGCACAACCAGGCCGATCCTTTCTATCTCTCATTGGTGGCTGGTCGTATCCCAAAGGGACTAATGCACCCATGTCCTCACTTTGGTTATTCCTATCACGCCGGTGCGCATCCCGACTCGGCGATGGCACTCTACTACGTCTATCAGGGAGGCGCTCCTTGCGATATCTTCTCGCATAGTAAGCGGTTGCATCCTCCCTATTTGCAGCGTAATATTCGTCCGAATCTAAGTTACTCATATTAGAATCGGTTTGAGTACCTTGATCGCGTCTAGCGACAGCTCGCTCATGCTCGACGGGATCATTATTCATTTCGCGGGATCTGTTGTAACCATTGTCACACTGTGTAGAGGCTTCCCTCCTAGTGTAAGTACTTTGGTTACGATCGGACGTTCGAGACTTACTATTCCCTTCATTCGGTAACCGTCTAGAAGTGAATGTTGCACTCCTGTGATAGCGCTCACCTTCCGAGAACGATTCATCATCTGCTTCTTCTGGTGCTGGCGCATATCTGTGTGAGGAGGTCCTGTTGTTATGCTTGTCATAACTAACCTTCCTCTGACAGGTACCGTATTGATCGCGATTATGTGAACGATAATCTGGAGCTTCCCTCCGATTATCAGTCGACTGCCTGCGATCGTTGGAAGGGAGTTCATAATCCCTGCTCGTCTGTTGCCGCGACTTATCTGACTGAATCTCCGAAACGCGCTTTTTAATAGCTCCAGAACTACTAAAATGGCTGGGAGTAGACCGTCCATGTGCATCGGAATTCAGTCCAAAATCGTTACGACGATTGGTGCCCTTTTCCACTGGGTTATGGTTACCAACCAACGAGTTATGCTGATCCCGGTGTGACGCATGTGATGAATTTATAGCATGCGTCTCACCTAGACCAGTATATGTGGCGGTCGACACCGTCACTTGTCTCGAAGGTGGTGAGTTAGCCGTCGGAATCGCCGCTTCTGTGTTAATGCCAGCTGCATTATCAGAAAGCGGTCTTAATTCGCCCGTCGGCGTGGGCACTCTACTATGTGTAGTCACATTTCCCTCTTCTTCCTGAATGGGGGTTATGTGCTCACTCGTTGGTCTATCATCTGACAACTCAGACTCTAAAGACCTGTCGGTACCAGAAGGTATCACACTACCTCTTCTGGAACGCTTTTGGTGCTTCTGCCAGAACTGTGGACAAGCTAAGGGCTTCGTCGCTGGTTGGGCAGAAGTTTCCTCGTCGTAATTGGGATACCAAGGCACGTCAATTTGAGGATCATAGCACTTAATCCTATGTCTTAGAAGGCGCTCTCTACACTCAAACTCTTCGCTATTTGCATTAAGGTGCAAACGATCGAGCTGGGCGTAGATCTCCTCCAAAGGAAGTGATCTGATGTCCTTTTTAATGTGCCTCGCATCCCGCGAGTCACTCAGTATTTTGCACATACGCGTCTCGTAACTGCCCATCGTAATTTTTTTGATAAGGCAGAGACGGCGTTGTGCACCTGGGGATTTCTTCTCAGCTGGCACACCAACTGCTTCCCCGTATGCCCTGTAAAGTTTGGACAACTGAGGAGATAGCTCAGAGTCCAGATTCAAATATAGAGTACAAAACTACTCTATATGAGAGGGCATACCTTACATAAAGAGAAAAGAACGCAACAAAATTCCGATCCGAACTTGGCAAACTAAATAAATAATAAAAATCTAAATAAAACAACAAAGAAAATTAATGTAAATTAATATAATTTTTATAAACAAACTACAAAAAAAAAATTTTGTTTGCCACCAGATTCGAAAGCTTAATCGAATCTGTATTCGGATCAAAGAAAAAAAATTTTGCTGACGATCTTCTCTTTAAACCTAAGTAAAATTGCAAACGATACTTGGACCAATCCAAGACCGAATTAATTTGACAAACAAATTAATTTGGTAACAATTTAAAAATAAATTGCTATCGATTGCAACTTATAAACAAAAGTAATAAAAAAATTTTAATTCGCTGACACGAGAAATTATATATTAAAGGAAATTAAAAGAAAATTCTGGAAGCCACAAATATAATTATTTTGACAAACAAAATAATTATAATTTTACACAAAAAGTAAATTTCGTACAAAGAAAACTTTGTGAAAGGTAGCTTCAAAAGAAAAGAATTTTCAAAACAAGATCACACAAAAAAAAATTAATTTTATCGTTAACCTCCAACAAAAAAAATTTTAATTTATTTAAAGAAAGAAATTAATTATTTTATTTATTATTAATTTTATATATATTATATTATACAAAAATCAATAATATAAATATGCAATTAATTTGACAAACAAATTAATTGCAATTTATTTCTTAATTCGGAAAAAAAAACAAAAAAAAATTAAGAAAATAAATCAAAGAAATTTTCCCGTCAGCAGAATTAATGATTGAGTGACAAACACTTAATCAAAATAATATTAATATTAATTATCACACAAAGAAAAATTATCGTATACTTTCAATATCAGCTGACTAACAGCGTGATAATATATTTGAAAAATTAATTCAAAAGTATATATATATATAACAACAAAAGTAAATTATTAATAATAATAATAATAATAATGATAATACTAAAATTAATAATTATAAGTAATAAAAAATATTATTGGTCGTCTCGAACTGATACAAAATCAGTGAGCCGAACTCAAAAATATTTCACACACACATAATTTGTTAAACTCGCTTCTAAAGCGAGTCAACAAAATTCATGCAATTAAATTAAAAATGAAATAATAAAATACATGCAATGAATTTAGAAATGAAATTCGGTCGCGCAGAGGGGGAAATTTTCCTTCTTGCGTAGCAACGAAGGATATCCGCGCGGTATATGCCGTATAGTGTATATGTTCTCTCTCTCGCTCTCTCTCAATCGCGTTATACTTACGCCGCGCGAGTCTAACGCCGGCTAGTTGGAATTTTCTCTCTCTCTCCCACTAGCGGACTCGTGCTCACTCAGCACTATCGAACTCCGCGACGCAATGTTCCTCTCTCTCACTCTCTCTCTCTCTCTCTCTCTCTCTCTCTTTCACACAACCACAATACACGGCTAGGGATACCCGCGCGTCCCTACTCTAACGCGAACTCGAAATTTCAAATTTTTTTTTCTCTCTCTCTCTCTCTCTCTCTCTCTCTCACTCACACACACGATTCAATCATAATGGCATGCATCCATGCCATTATAAACCTATATGCTCTCTCTCTCTCTCTCTCTCGCGACTTGCAAAGCGAAAATTTTAACAATAAATAACCCGCTACTTCTTATCTAAGTACAGGTAAACCTGCACCCAGAATAAGCACTTATTTAAAAAAAAAAAATAAGAAAAATTTTGCCGACACGAAAATCCTCGACACGCAGGCGGTACAACTACCGTCCTGTCACGGTCGCCATTTGTAACGTGGTACTTCGCCCTAATACCCGTTACAAGTTATTTATTAATTTAAACAGGGACGACGGCCCCGAAGAACGCGTCTTTGTCGTCGCCGTGGGTTAATAAATTAACCCGTCGGGACACGGCAGCGGAGATAGGACGATCTCCTTATACCGACACACGTGGCGGGGAAAATCGGGAATCGGAAAGCGGTTTGCGGGTTACTTTATAATTAAAATAATTACGCGACCGTTATATTAGAATAAAACAAATAATTATTTATTTGATAAATTACACGGAGGTGCCCGACAATGCTTAACGGGGCGTTCTCCCGGTCGCGTGGTATATACGCGGCAAGCAGGGGCTGCCCCCGTGCTCGCCCCGCGCAATACCCAAACGATTTCGATAGCACCGGTATGCTACCGAACAAACACACGTGTCCACACACACAACACACTCTAATAGAATACCGACCAATGTCGGGTACTTACCGGGCTGGCTGGTCCATTGGCCCTGGTGTACGTCGGCGCCCCGACGTCTGCTGGCCGGTGGAGTCGGCCCGGTTTCCCGTCGTCCTCGACGGTGATCTGCAGGTGCGGCCCACGGCCGCGGCGATTCGCCTACCTCGGGGAATACTCAACCCGAGGTATTTTGGTCCTTCGCACTGCACTACACTATCGCACTTGCACTCGCGTACGGCTTCCCGGATTACGGACGAACCGGTCCGGTACTTCCCGTGGCGCGCGAAACTAACGTGACGAGGTGTCAAAGGGTGCTGTCGCGGTCAAGACCGGCAGCGTACTGAGCTTTTCGGGAATTGTCGCATTCCCGAAAAGTACCTAACACACACACAATAACAATAGAGTACATGGATGCTCGCACACATCCTCGCTCGTAGACATAAACACGCGCGTTTCGTGGCCTTGAAGAGGCAACGCACGAAACAATAACAACGTGCGAGATTGTAAGACATAATATTCTATATACAAGAGAAATAAGATAACACATTAAATATTATTTAATTCATTGCAACGACGTCTCGTCGCACATTAAATATTAAATGTATAATTAATTAAACATTAGATAAAATATTCAAATAAATATTACTGTTTTTAAAATGCCATTTAGAAGATTTATATCCAATATGCATATTGTCACATATTATTGATATTATATATGTTATATCTGTAACAAAAACATTTTTATTATTAATTATAAATAAATTGACAAAGTCAAAACTATACCTTTTAACTTAATCATTAAGAAATACTACTGCATTTTTGATTATTTCGATAGTCTTAATAAACTAATCAGGATACTGAAATACAAAAAGACTTATTATATTCAAACAATAATACTTTAAAATGAAAATTAGATAATTTTATAATATACCTTGTGACTTTAATCGTATGGAATGCCATTAGGAATATAATATTTTATTGATACAATATTAATTGGAATGCTGCTGCCGTTTGTTATTTTTATTCAGCGCTGCATTCATTGGAATGCTGCTGCCCTTTGTTTTTTTTTATTCAGCGCTGCATTTATTGGAATTATGAGTGTCAAACTACTAGCAAAGAATTTGTGCAAATATTGGCCCATTAGATGGAAATTTTGGCCCTCTTTGTGTAAAGGTTGGCCCAGATTGTTTAAATGTTGGCCCATTTACAGAAAAGATTATTACAAAATATTATTTACGACATATTATTATTGCAATATTAAATATTATCAACGCAATTAAGTACGCCTTAATTTAAGAAATTGCATGTGAAAAACAATTTTTTACTGGTTGAAAAATTTATTCCATAATCAATACAAAATGTTCCTAAATTGGCCAAAAGTGGGCTAAAGTTTGCCAAAACTGTAAAAATGTTCCAAATATTTCAATGTTGGTAAACATCGACCCACTTTTGGCGCAAGTTGGCCCACTTTTAGCATACTTTGGAGCATTTTCATCGAAAATGTATTTCCACTAGGGTATGTATAATATTAGTATTTATAAAATATTAAATTTATATTAACTATATTTCATTCATTACATTGAAGCTCCTTTCTTATAAACACTGTTTTCTAATAATTTATATTTTATTTTTTTCAGCTTTACAAAAAAATATTAATAAAAAATTTAAAATAATCGTTTAGAAAATTAAAAAATATTATAATTATTATTAAACAATTGAAACAAACTATTAATATTATTTTTATAATTGTGAATCATTTTATAAAATAAACCATTTTTATAATGGGTTTGACGGAAATAAAAATATTAGTTGTAAAAACGATTGAACCATATAGCGACGATGCTTCTATGTTAAATGATGAACACATATTAGAATTTAATAACATCCTTAAATCATGTACACCATTCAATATGCAAACAACTCTTTTAGTTCAAAAACAGTATAATATTAACTCAGTTCAAATGAATAA
The DNA here is from genome assembly GCA_026168455.1 of Theocolax elegans. Classification (NCBI taxonomy): domain Eukaryota; kingdom Metazoa; phylum Arthropoda; class Insecta; order Hymenoptera; family Cerocephalidae; genus Theocolax; species Theocolax elegans. Next base: position 37,447,773 of record CM047428.1, read on the forward strand.
TGAATACACTCAATTGTTATTTTCTGGAAAATATGAAAAAGGTCATTGGATTTGTATGTATTACAATAATAGAACGATACACATTTATGATAGTTTAAATGCTAAATATTTGCAAAATGAACATAAAGTATACATCAATAGATTATTTCCAGATAGTCAACAATTAAAAATTGTTTTTGAAACAGTGCAATTTCAAACCAATAGTTATGATTGTGGAATTTTCGCGATAGCTTTTGCTGTCTCTATTGTATTTAATTTATGCCCATGCAGTTTAAACTATGATATTTCCCAAATGCGTTCACATTTACTAAAAATATACGAAACATGTAGTATTACGATGGTCCAATTTTACAAAATATAAACTATAATATTTCAACAATACCAATCAAAAGATACATGATTCATATTTGTTGTATTGATGAAAAAAAATTTAATTTCAATGTAGCAGAAATAAAAATAATAGAATAAAATTTTCAACAGAAATTAAATTCTGAACAACAAACAATAATGAATTTATATAATAAAGATAAAATCATTTCTGTTGATTCTATTACCCCAATGGAAATAGACTATGAAATACCAACTTATAGTTCATTTTATCAAAAAAATAAAAATAAACAATTTAATGATATAGAAATAAAACAGCTAAAAATAAAACAGCAAACTATGATAAAAAGGCAAACAATTAGCTGTATCGATATAAAAAATGAACGAGAAAACGAAGCGTTGCATAAAAAAGAAGCTTATATGAGGAGTAAAGATAGTAATGACGGCAAAATAGAAGAAAAAAAATAAAGAGAAAACAGCAAACCATGATGAAAAGACAAAAATAAATAGTGACGAAATAAAAAATGAACGAGAAAAAGAAGCATTACGAAAAAAGAAGCTTATGTAAATAATAAAAATAGCAACTACGGCAAAATAGAAGAAAAAAAAATAGAGAAAACAGCAAACCATGATGAAAAGACAACAAATGAATGGTGACGAAATAAAAAATGAACGAGAAAAAGAAGCATTACGAAAAAAAGAAGCTTATGTAAAAAGTAAAAATAGTAATGACGGCAAAATAGGAGAAAAAAAATAAAGAGAAAACAGCAAACCATGATGAAAAGACAAAAAATAAATAGTGACGAAATAAAAAATGAATGAGAAAAAGAAGCATTACAAAAACAACATATTTATTATAATGAAAATACTGATCAATGTAAAAAAAAATGAAAAGAAAAAATTAAATGGAAAAATATTAAACGAAAGTAGAAAAAATGATATCGATAAATTAGTATAAAACCATTTACAAAAAAATTTAAAAAGACGCATATGAATGAAAAATGACAAAGACATGGAAATACCAATCATATTGCTTAATAAATTAAAAATTGATGAAGGAAAATTTTTTAACGTATATGATAAACCACTTAATACCAAAAAAGGTATAAATTATAAAGAATTAAATAAACGTATTTTAATTAAAAATGAACAAAATGTAAAATTAGTAAGTAAATCCAAAATAATAGGTCGAATAGCAAATGTAGATTTTGACGAAAAAATAATTATTGAAAACAATTTAGGCTATATGTCTGAAACTTGTAAACATTGTAATACTAAACATTTTGCTTTTGAATATACACTAGGTAAAGAATTTTCTAATTGTTGCAAAATTAGAATTGTCAAGTAAATTAGATAGCTTAATTAGAAATGTTAATCCTTATGCTAAAGCTTATAAAATGATGTATGAGGTAGAAAAAGAAAAATTAGAATATTAGAAGAAAAATTAGATAAAAATATATATATAATGAAGCTACTTGTAATGAAGTTGCAATGGTATTTGTAGGAAAAAATGGACTGCCTACTTCAGAACGGGATATAGTTATATATTCAAAATATGACAATCCAATTAGTATTCCTTTAATAAGTAAACACACTGATCCAATGACATACCCACTTATTTATCCAAATGGAGGATATGGATCGATGCCTAATATGAAATGCAAATATAAGAAAAACAATATTTCATGTTTGCAATTTTATAATTACAGACTTTCTATGAGAAATGGATTTAATCCATACCTTAATATGGGAAAAGTTGCTCAACAGTTTACAATTGATGCATTTGTAAAAGTTGAACAATCAAGATTATATTTTGTAAAGAAAAACCAAGATATTTTAAGAAGCGATTATTATAAAGGCGTAATGGATTATTTACACAAGAAAAAAGAATCTGAAAATATAAAAATTGGAAAAATGTTTATTTTGCCATCAAATTTTGTTGGAAGTTCAAGATTCCTAAAACAAAATTACATTGACTCAATGAGTATAGTAAATCGTTACGGAAAACCTGACTTATTTATAACAATGACATGTAATTCAAACTGAAAAGAAATAACTGAACATTTAAAAAAATATGAAACTGTAATTGATAGACCAGATTTAGTATTTAAGGTATTTCATCAAAAAATAAAAGAATTTAAAGAATTGGTAATTAAGCAAGGTGTTTTAGGAAATTGTATCGCCTACACTTATGTTATCGAATTTCAAAAACGTGGACTTCCTCACATGCACATGCTATAATTTTTAGATAAAAATTATAAAATTAATACTCCCGAAAAAGTAGATGAACTCATAAACGCAGAAATTCCAAACGAAGATATCTATCCACGGTTGTATAATATTGTAAAACAGTTTATGATTCATGGACCCTGTGGAGAGCAAAACATGAGTTCACCTTGCATGAGTAAAGACACAAAAAAATGTACGAAAAATTTTCCAAAAAAATTTAATAACAAAACAACTTTTAATTCATCAGGATATCCATTATATATAAGAAGAAATGATATCAAAAAAATCAATTATAAAGGTAAATACCACAATAGAATAGCTGATAATCGGTTTGTTGTTTCGTATAATCCTTATTTATTGTTAAAATTTAATTGTCACATTAATGTCGAAGTATGCTCAACAGTCCAATGTATAAAATACTTATTTAAATAGTGTTATAAAGGACATGACTGTGCGAACATAGAAATACGTGACACAGGTATCAGATCAAAAGACAGTTCTAATTTAACTCATGATGAAGATATTGAAAGCAATGAATATAATACTATTAGAATACCCTCTACACGAACTTTCACATACCATAATAAGATTAGCTATTCACAATGAAGATGAACAAGAAGTGTATTTTAAAGAAGGAAAAGAAACAGAAATTTAAAAAAAAATGTAGAAACGACATTAACAGCATACTTAAAATTAAATCAAATCGATTCTGATGCACGAAATTATTTATATTCCGAAATACCATTAAATTATGTATTTGATAATTATTCAATGGCGGTGGTTAGATTATTGACCAAGACCGCTGGTGTAAGTTATGCCCTAAAATACATGAAAATTAGTGATTTTATGAAGTTTATGGGGTATAACTTACACCAGCGGTCTTGGCCAATAATCTAACCACCGCCATTTGAAAGCTCTCAAAAAATGTGATCTTTTGAGCGGTGTTAGATCAAAATCGATTGTGGCGTGGTCGCCTTTTTTTGATATTCAATATTTCCGGAAGTCCTATCTCTTCAAGATTTTAAAATTAAGAATTGTAACCCAGGTAGATAAGTTCTAAAGATTATTTTGAACAAAAGTTGTTTCTAAGATTTTTTCAAAAAAAAATCATAGATTTTGAGATAAATGGCTTTGAAAATAGAAATTTTTCTAAAAAAATTGAAAAATTTCCATTTTTATGGTGGAATAACTGTCAGGCAAAGTATTTTTAACACCTAAAAATTTTTTCTATCTTCTGAAAGATATTTCCAGCCTTTTTCAAATATTGGAGCGATTTAAAATTTTCAATCGTACCACTTGAACGTCAAAGTAAATTCTTTAAATAATCTAACCACCGCCATTTGAAAGCTCTCAAAAAATGTGATCTTTTGAGCGGTGTTAGATCAAAATCGATTGTGGCGTGGTCGCCTTTTTTGATATTCAATATTTCCGGAAGTCCTATCTCTTCAAGATTTTAAAATTAAGAATTGTAACCCAGGTAGATAAGTTCTAAAGATTATTTTGAACAAAAGTTGTTTCTAATATTTTTTCAAAAAAATCAATAGATTTTGAGATAAATGGCTTTGAAAATAGAAATTTTTCTAAAAAATTGAAAAATTTCCATTTTTTATGGTGGAATAACTGTCAGGCAAATTATTTTTAACACCTAAAAATTTTTTTCTATCTTCTGAAAGATATTTCCAGCCTGTTTTCAAATATTGGAGCGATTTAAAATTTTCATCGTACCACTTGACGTGAAATAGCCCATATATTTGTATATTTTTCACAATCCTATTAATGCAAGAGATTTGTACGAAAAATAGAAACACTTTTTTTACCACCCAAAATATGAACAAAATGCTGATGAAAACCTAGCATTAAACATTATTGATAAGAACCTACAATTGAATGGATATTCTTTAAATAATTTTAATTTACCCGTTATATCTACATTTATAGAAGATTATGCTGATAAATCAACAACACATAACAAAAGTTGCACATTTACTGAAATAAACGTCAAAGTAAATTCTTTAAAAAATTATAACAAAGACATTTTCGATAATATCGTGCAACATTTAAAAATTGAAGACAAAAAAAGCTTTTTTATTGATGGACCAGGAGGAAGTGGGAAAAGCTGTTTACTTAATGTTCTAATAGACTATCTTAAATTCTCAAACACTTCATTTTTATGTGTTGCTTGGACAGGGATTGCAGCAAATTTATTAAATAACGGGAAAACAGTACACACAACATTTAAACTACCACTTAATATCACAGAATGTACTATATGTAATATTAAATCTAATTCAATAGATGGTAAAAATTTAAAAGAAGTTCAAATTATAATATGGGATGTAATATCTATGACATCGAAATATGCTTTTGAAGTAGTCAATCACCTATTTCAAGATATATGTAATAATAAAAAAATATTTGGTGGTAAAATGTTGGTTGTTTCAGACGATTTTAGGCAAACATTACCAGCTATACGACATGGTAGTCGTACTGAAGTTATTGAAAATTCAGTTAAAAACAGTTACTTATGGCCGATTTTTATACGTATGACACTAAATGAAAATCTTCGAGTGACAGATAATGACAATTATTTTAGACAATGGTTATTAAATGTAGGTGAAGGTAAACGTTTAAATATGTATGAAGAAGAAAATGAACTGCTTGAAATCCCTCTTGATTTAATAACAAAAGAAAATGATATCATTGCAGAAATTTTTGGAAACGAAATAAAAATAAATGATAAAGATTTAAATGATAAAGTTATATTAGCCTTTACCAACAACGACGTAATTAAAATAAATAATAAAATTTTGGCTATAATGGAAGGGCAAATTATTGAATACTTAAGTGTAGATACAGCAGAAGATGATAATGGAGAAAACTTAGATGTCATGTTACCTACAGAATTTCTTAATTCCCTTACACCTAATGGACTTCCTCTACATAAATTACAATTAAAAGTAGGTGCAATAGTAATTCTTCTAAGAAATTTAAATGTGAATGAAGGTCTTTGTAATGGAACAAGATTATTAGTAACAAAACTTATGAAACATTTAATTAAAGCAGAAATTATAAGCGGAAAAAAATTGGAAAATTAGTTTTAATACCAAGAATCACTTTGTCACCATCTAAAGAAGATATACCATTCAACATGCGCAGAAAACAATTTCCCATTCGATTAGGTTTTGCAATGACTATTAACAAATCACAAGGACAGTCATACAAACAAGTTGGTATCTATTTACCATCTCCAATTTTTAGCCATGGTCAATTATACGTAGCTCTTTCAAGAGCTAAAAGTAGAAAAAATTTAAAAGAAGTTCAATTATAATATGGGATGTAATATCTATGACATCGAATATGCTTTTGAAGTAGTCAATCACCTATTTCAGATATATGTAATAATAAAAAAATATTTGGTGGTAAAATGTTGGTTGTTTCAGACGATTTTAGGCAAACATTACCAGCTATCGACATGGTAGTCGTACTGAAGTTTAGAAAATTCAGTTAAAAACAGTTACTTATGGCCGATTTTTATACGTATGACACTAAATGAAAATCTTCGAGTGACAGATATGACAATTATTTTAGACAATGGTTATTAAATGTAGGTGAAGGTAAACGTTTAAATATATGAAGAAGAAAATGAACTGCTTGAATCCCTCTGATTTAATAACAAAAGAAAATGATATCATTGCAGAAATTTTTGGAAACGAAATAAAAATAAATGATAAAGATTTAAATGATAAAGTTATATTAGCCTTTACCACAACGACGTAATTAAAATAAATAATAAAATTTTGGCTATAATGGAAGGGCAAATTATTGAATACTTAAGTGTAGATACAGCAGAAGATGATAATGGAGGAAAACTTAGATGTCATGTTACCTACAGAATTTCTTAATTCCCTTACACCTAATGGACTTCCTCTACATAAATTACAATTAAAAGTAGGTGCAATAGTAATTCTTCTAAGAAATTTAAATGTGAATGAAGGTCTTTGTAATGGAACAAGATTATTAGTAACAAAACTTATGAAACATTTAATTAAAGCAGAAATTATAAGCGGAAAAAAAATTGGGAAAATTAGTTTTAATACCAAGAATCACTTTGTCACCATCTAAAGAAGATATACCATTCAACATGCGCAGGAAAACAATTTCCCATTCGATTAGGTTTTGCAATGACTATTAACAAATCACAAGGACAGTCATACAAACAAGTTGGTATCGATTTACCATCTCCAATTTTTAGCCATGGTCAATTATACGTAGCTCTTTCAAGAGCTAAAAGTAGAAAAAATTTAAAAATATTACTGTTAAACAATGCAAAAATAGAAAATGATACATTAAAAAATAAACACAAAATTTACACTAACCATATAGTGTTTAAAAAAGTATTGTCAATGTGTAGACGAAAATTTATACACATTTTATATAAATTTTATAAATAAATAAAAATGGAAGTATGAAAAAAAACATTAAAATATTACAACTATTGAATGATTAAAGTGAATATGCAAAATAATTAATAATTGTTTGCGCTGAAAATCATTAAAATACAATTGAAAATCGGCTGCAACATATCATATTGTAAATGACAGACCATTACATTAGTTATAATAAATAAAAAAATGAAATATAAGAAAAATCCATTGAAATATTACTACTACTGAATCATTAAAATAAATATGCAAAATAATTGATAATAGCCTGCCGTTCGACAAAACTTACAGACTTCAAAAAAGAATCAGAGTTTCCCAAAATACAACGACCGAAAGTTTAATTCTTATAATAACGTATAAACAGGTATTTAAAATTATTATTTAAAAACTTAAATTTGTTAAAATTTTACAATTAGAATTATATTTGCATATATCATGGTATAAAATATTTCGACAGAACCGCCATTTAGATACAATCACTCACCCAACGTGCGTAAAAAATGATTTTCATACACTCAATTTTATAGTAACAATTACTATACAGATTCTATTAAATACCAAAATTTTTAAATATGGCATTATAAAAACCATCACTTTGAAATAATACTACATTCACATACAAATTAAAACCATATTAACACAACGACAGTATTATATACCACTTATAAAAAATTTACCACCCGCCATTAAAGAAAAATATAATTTATGAGAGTATATAACTGCTTATATTTTATGTATTCTGTAAACACATTATATTACATCAATTTATTTAAAATTACGATACCCCCCCAAATGGAAATTATTTTATGTGTGTGCATTTTAAATATATTAAATATATGGACATATTTCACTTTCTTTCTGAACCACGCACACACACCTTCTTTATAATAACCTATAATGATTATTTTTACACAGACACAATATATATATATATATATTTATTTTTTACTCTTTGTCATATTTTTTTCTTTCTGTATTTAATTCTATCATTATTAGCGTCGAAATTTAACAGTATCTTTCTTTCCTTAACTTACACTGTTACAGAGCCCTTATTATGTTACTATTAATGGATCATGCATTGAAAAAATATATGATTCTTGAAATGTATACCTACCAGCACATCCTCGCCGTAAGAGTCGAATACAATATTCATATGTTGGCTAACGCTGGAAGCATACATATATTTTACGGAGCGTGTGTTACAACTACACGAAAAATCTAAATGACTTCATTACAACATGTCTTGGTCTGCAGAAACGACATCAGGTTTCATCAAATACACTATCCAAAGCCAACTCTCATCCAATAACGTATAAACAGGTATTTAAAATTATTATTTAAAAACTTAAATTTGTTAAAATTTTACAATTAGAATTATATCTATATCATGTATAAAATATTTCGACAGAACCGCCATTTAGATACAATCACTCACCCAACGTGCGTAAAAATGATTCATAACACTCAATTTTATAGTAACAATTTACTATACAGATTCTATTAAATACCAAAAATTTTTAAATATGCATTATAAAAACCATCACTTTGAAATAATACTACATTCACATACAAATTAAAACCATATATAACACAACGACAGTTATTATATACCACTTTATAAAAAATATTACCACCGCCATTAAGAAAAATATAATTTATGAGAGTATATAACATGCTTATATTTTATGTATTCTGTAACACATTATATTACATCAATTTATTTAAAATTACGATACCCCCCCAAATGGAAATTATTTTATGTGTGTGCATTTAAATATATTAAATATATGGACATATTTCACTTTCTTTCTGAACCACACGCCACACACCTTCTTTATAATAACCTATAATGATTATTTTTACACAGACACAATATATATATATATATATTTATTTTTTACTCTTTGTCATATTTATTTTCTTTCTGTATTTAATTCTATCATTATTAGCGTCAAAATTTAACAGTATACTTTTCTTTCCTTAACTTACACTGTTACAGAGCCCTTATTATGTTACTATTAAATGGATCATGCATTGAAAAAATATATGATTCTTGAAATGTATACCTTACCAGCACATCCTCGCCGTAAGAGTCGAATACAATATTCATATGTTGGCTAACGCTGGAAGCATAAATATATTTTACGGAGCGTGTGTTACAACTATACACGAAAAATCTAAATGACTTCATTACAACATGTCTTGGTCTGCAGAAACGACATCAGGTTTTCATCAAATACACTATCCAAGAGCCTAACTCTCATCCAATAATGTATAAATAGTTATTTAAAATTATCAAATAAAACGAAAACATTGGAAAGTCGACACAAAACATATGGAGTTCTCACATCTTTTCAACTCGTCTACGCGAGATCAAGATTCGAGATGCCTTTTTGAAACGATTGCTCGCTCATATACTATAAAGGACCCTTGCAATAATGATGAAAATGGAGTCGAAATCTCACGAATGATTGACATTTGACGGATTCTTTGATTGTCACGAAATAATTGATAGTCATTAGATGATGAAGTTTTCAGTTGAACTTTATTTTCAGTTCTGTCTTTGATGTTTTTTTTAATCTATAACCTCTTTTAAAAAACCAAAATATTGGAAAGTCGACACAAAATATATCGAGTTCTCACACTCTTTTCAATCGTCTGTACAATAGTAGTTACATGTAATTTTAAAGAAATTTTGATTAATTTTAAAACTTTGGTAGTTAACTATCATATTTTGTTTATTTCTCAATTTTTTTTTACAAAAACCACATCTCAGTCTCCACATTAATTATACCATAATCCTCTTCGCAATGCGCAAATTATCATTGTTGGTGTTAAGGGTAGAGTACGGTTATAAAAATATTTTTGTAATTTTTATAAAATATTATGTGAAATGTCATGTTTATAAAATATATTATAAAAAATATTCTTTTTTGATGATTTATAACACATTCATTAAGTAAAATATTAAAATATTATCAAAAATAGGCTTAAAACAGGTGCAAATACAAAAAACTCCTTGCAGGATAAAAGCTGTCGAAGGGCTTTAATCCAAGAAAATTTAAATTTATATGCATATAAACTTCAACTTTACACAGCGAATTTGGTGTATCTATAAAAATGCAATTTCTGCCTTGATAAACCCAATTGGTTTACTAATTATTTAAAAAATGTTTTTCATTTAGAAAATTAACATAAAAATGTCACATTTAACTTTAAAGAAAAAAGGCTGTGTAACTATTTTACATATACTCATCTAAAATAAGCACGATCAAAATACAACCGAGTGAGCGTTAGCGAGAGAGGTATCTGTTGCTAGTATTAAATTAAAATCAAAATTGTGACAAAAAATATCTTTCTTTAGTGACATAACCTAAAACTATATTTATCAGAACAACGCCTCCTATGCATATAATTCTATCTCAAATTAGCTTTCAATATGATTGATGAAATCATCGTGCAAGATGATTCTAATTCAAAAGCGCGTGCAATATAATTCTACTTCAAAACATCGTGCAAGATGATTCCAATTCAAAAACGTGTCCAATATAATTCTACTTCAAAACATCGTGCAAGATAATTCTATTTCAAATTATTGTTCAATATAATTCAAATGTTATTAATTTCGGAGCATATTTTGATAGTAGTTTATAACCAAAAGTTAATTTAATGACAGGAACATAACAAAATAGCTCAGTTGATAGAGAGCAAGCCTTCGGGTCTAAAGATCCAAGGTTCAATTCCCGCGGGTTGAAAATTTTTTTTTTATTAGTTAAAATTTTGTGCATTTAAAAATGTTTTCTTTCGCATGCCCAGGACATTTTTTAAATTTTTGTATGAAATACATTTTTAAAAGGCATTTTCAACGTTGCTCAAACGTTATCACAACGTTATTTCCACCTATCGCGGCAACTTACATAAAACTTAGCGGACATATCCCACGTTGTAGCACCGTTGCTCCAACATTTCAACAACTTTTACAACAACGTTGTAACGTGGTCAAAACAACATTGCCACAACGTTGCTACAACGCTGTGTGCTAGTAGGGATGTCATCAATATTTTGTACTTTTAGAGTAATAAAACTTTCTTCTTAAATAAATAAATTTTTGTATTAATTTTAAAGAACTATTTATATCATTTTAGTGGCATATAAATAAAAACCTGTTTCATCCATTTCTCCCGTAATTCGTAATTTGCACCCTCTTTCAAAATTTGTGTTTTAATCCATAATTATATCCAATTTATTTTTCCCTTTACTTATACAAAGCCCATATATTTTGATTATTATAAACAAATTCATTCCTTAAATAACCTTCTGTTTCTAATAAATACATACTTGTTTATTTAAAATATTTTTATATATAAATATACATAATCTACTCACTTATATATTCATACAATTTTGAAATTTTAATTTAACAAATATTTAAATTAAATGCTACTAAATTAATAATTTTTGAAAATCTTTTCAAATGTAATTCGTATTTTATATTACCACTATTAAAATGTGAATTTTCTTTTGCCATTAATGTTTATAATAGAATTATCTTAAAAATGCAATAATTAATGTATTTAATTTTTAACTTATTGTATATATCACATATGGATATTTGGAAAAGTGTATGTTATACTTGATTAATATTTATTTTATCTTCGAAAAATTGTGCATCTGCATTTAAAGCATAACATTAAATTTTAGGTCCGTTTTTATTTTTGTGTATACGTTTAAAAATTTTATGAGTTTTATCAGGAATGAGTATAAACTAATACACATTCTTTCAAGTAATTTTCACAAAGTTTTTTTGCGCACGGAAAAAACTTATATTATCTATTCTTGAAAAAACAATTTTAAAAATATATATATATATATATATATATATATAGTTATGATAATTTAAAGAAAGAGAACAAATTCACAAATTTTTAAAAAATTTTCGTGTTTTTTTAAATTGTCATAACTTTTTACAGAATTGAAGGCCATAAAAATGCTACAGACCATTTGAAAGGTATTGCTCCAAGCTTTCTTTTAGACTTTTGGATGAAAAAATCAAAGGTGGCGCACTTACACTTTTTTAAGTTGAATATTGACATGTAGTTTATGTAACATTGACCTTGAGATTAGAAATTCTAACCCAGAAGGATAAATTCTACACATAATTAGCAACGAATGTTACATATAATGTTGTATAGTAAAAGTTGATAGATTTTGAGTTATATAGCGGTAAACCCAGCTGGTGTTAAAAAAATATGGAAAAATTCACGTTTTGAGGTTAGAATAACTTTTGAGCAAATAGTATCCAGTACCTAAAATTTTTTTCTGTATTCTGAGAAATATTTGCAATGTGTACCCAAAATTTGGTGCATTTTAAAATTTTGATCGGACTTAAAGAAAGAGAACAAATTCACAAATTTTTAAAAAATTTTCGTGTTTTTTTAAATTGTTCATAACTTTTTACAGAATTGAAGGCCATAAAAATGCTACAGACCATTGAAAGGTATTGCTCCAAGCTTTCTTTTAGACTTTGGATGAAAAAAATCAATTGTGGCGCACTTGCACTTTTTCATGTTGAATATTGACATGTAGTTTATATAACATTCACTTTGAAAGTAGAAATTCTCACCCAGAAGAATAAATTCCAAACACAATTAGCAACGAATGTTACATATAATGTTCTATAGTAAAGTTGATAGATTTTGAGTGAAATAGTGGTAAACCAGCGGGTGGTTGAAAAAAACTTGGAAAAATCCACTTTTTGAAGTTAGAATAACTTTTGAGCAAATAGTATCCAGTACCTAAAATTTTTTTCTGTATTCTGAGAAAATATTTGCAAATATGGACCCAAAATTTGGTGCATATTAAAATTTTGATCGGACCACTTCACGTGGAATACCCCATACATATATATATATACTAGGGGGGGCCTCGCTCCCCTGCGCGCTTCGCGCCCCAACCCCTTATTTTTAATTTCGAAAAAGGTTTTTCGTACTTAATTTATTTAAAATAATGTTTTAAATTGTATTATTTTTTTAGAACGATGGACACCTTAGAAATTAAACAGATTCACTCAATACCTTGGAGGTAATGTTATAGATTAGGTTTTATACCAAAAATTTAATTTTTTTATAAATACGATTATAATTTACAAATAAAAGTTTTTACCAAAATTTAGTGTAATGCAATCAGAATAAAAATAATAAAACAGATAGAGACATATTAAATGTTAACTATAATTTTTTTACTATATGAATTCTTATAAAGCTTAAATTTATATTTAATAATTATAAATATTAATGAAAAATTAATTTACCAAAAATAGTAAAGTGCATATACTTACTAAATTGTAGTATTTAGTAACTACTTATTAAAATTTTGGATTATTTCAAACGGATCTAAATAGACCTTTACCTTCTAAAATTAATTTATTTAATGACGAAGGATCATCGCCAAAAGTTTTATGTCATTAATATTTTGTACTTTTAGAGTAATAAAACTTTCTTCTTCAATAAATAAATTTTTGTATTAATTTTAAAGAACTATTTATAACATTTTAGCGGCATATAAATAAAAACCTGTTCTTCTGTTTCTCGCATAATTGTTAATTTGTACCCTCTTCCAAAATTTGCGTTTAATCCATAATTATATCCGATTAATTATTCTCTTTAGTTTTTTTTATTATTATTTTAACGTCGATCTTTTTATGCTCCCAAACCGGTGTTAATCAGCGACGGAGGTCATACGATGTCCTGGTGAAGAATCTCTTTAGTTACAGAGCCCATATATTTATTTTGATTATTATAAATAAATTCATTCCTTAAATAACCTTCTGTTTCTAATAAATACACTATCTACTCACTTATATATCCATACAATTTTGAAATTTAATTATATATGTATGGAGTATTCCACGTGAAGTGGTCCGATCAAAATTTTAAAATGCACCAAATTTTGGGTACACTTTGCAAATGTTTTTCAGAATACAGAAAAAAATTTTTAGGTACTGGAATCTATTTGCTCAAAAGTTATTCTAACCTCAAAAAGTGAATTTTTCCATATTTTTTTCAACACCAGCTGGTTTACCGCTATATAACTCAAGATCTATCAACTTTTACTATAGAACATTATATGTAACATTCGTTGCTAATTATATCTAGAATCTATTCTTCTGGGTTAGAATTTCTAATCTCAAGGTCATGTTACATAAACTACATGTCAATATTCAAGTTGAAAAAAGTGCAAGTGCGCCACCTTTGATTTTTTCATCCAAAAGTCTAAAAGAAAGCTTGGAGCAATACCTTTCAAATGGTCTGTAGCATTTTATGGCCTCCAATTCTGTAAAAAGTTATGACAATTTAAAGAAAGACAAAAAATTCACAAAAATTAACATGGTAATTCCCATTTAAATTTTTAAAAAATTTTCGTGTTTTTTTAAATTGTCATAACTTTTTACAGAATTGAAGGCCATAAAAATGCTACAGACCATTGAAAGGTATTGCTCCAAGCTTTCTTTTAGACTTTTGGATGAAAAAATCAAAGGTGGCGCACTTACACTTTTTTAAGTTGAATATTGACATGTAGTTTATATAACATTCACTTTGAAAGTAGAAATTCTCACCCAGAAGAATAAATTCCAAACACAATTAGCAACGAATGTTACATATAATGTTGTATAGTAAAAGTTGATAGATTTTGAGTTATATAGCGTAAACCCAGCTGGTGTTAAAAAAATATGGAAAAATTCACGTTTTGAGGTTAGAATAACTTTTGAGCAAATAGTATCCAGTACCTAAAATTTTTTTCTGTATTCTGAGAAATATTTGCAATGTGTACCCAAAATTTGGTATTTATTTGACACCACTTAAATTGATATTTATATAATATATAAGTTATGATAAATTTAAATGAAAGAGAACAACATTCACAAATTTTTAAAAAATTTTCGTTGTTTTTTTAAATTGTCATAACTTTTTAAAGATTGAAGGCCATAAAAATGCTACAGACCATTTGAAAGGTTCTTGCTCCAAGCTTTCTTTAGGACGTTTGGGATGAAAAAATCAATTGTGGCGCACTTGCACTTTTTCATGTGGAATATTGACATGTAGTTTATATACATTCACTTTGACAAGTAGAAATTCTCACCCAGAAGAATAAATTCCAAACACAATTAGCAACGAATGTTACATATAATGTTGCTATAGTAAAGTTGATGAGATTTGAGTTAAAATAGTGGTAAACCAAGCTGGTGTGAAAAAACTTGGAAAAAATCCACTTTTTGACGTTAGAATAAACTTTTGAGCAAATAGTATCCAGTACCTAAAATTTTTTTTCTGTATTCTGAGAAATATTTGCAATGTGTACCCAAAATTTGGTGCATATTAAAATTTTGATCGGACCACTTCACGTGGAATACCCCATACATATATATATATACTAGGGGGGCCTCGCTCCCCTGCGCGCTTCGCGCCCCAACCCCTTATTTTTAATTTCGAAAAAGGTTTTTCGTACTTAATTTATTTAAAATAATGTTTTAAATTGTATTATTTTTTTAGAACGATGGACACCTTAGAAATTAAACAGATTCACTCAATACCTTGGAGGTAATGTTATAGATTAGGTTTTATACCAAAAATTTAATTTTTTTTATAAATACGATTATAATTTACAAATAAAAGTTTTTACCAAAATTTAGTGTAATGCAATCAGAATAAAAATAATAAAACAGATAGAGACATATTAAATGTTAACTATAATTTTTTTACTATATGAATTCTTATAAAGCTTAAATTTATATTTAATAATTATAAATATTAATGAAAAATTAATTTACCAAAAATAGTAAAGTGCATATACTTACTAAATTGTAGTATTTAGTAACTACTTATTAAAATTTTGGATTATTTCAAACGGATCTAAATAGACCTTTACCTTCTAAAATTAATTTATTTAATGACGAAGGATCATCGCCAAAAGTTTTATGTCATTAATATTTTGTACTTTTAGAGTAATAAAACTTTCTTCTTCAATAAATAAATTTTTGTATTAATTTTAAAGAACTATTTATAACATTTTAGCGGCATATAAATAAAAACCTGTTCTTCTGTTTCTCGCATAATTGTTAATTTGTACCCTCTTCCAAAATTTGCGTTTAATCCATAATTATATCCGATTAATTATTCTCTTTAGTTTTTTTTTATTATTATTTTAACGTCGATCTTTTTATGCTCCCAAACCGGTGTTAATCAGCGACGGAGGTCATACGATGTCCTGGTGAAGAATCTCTTTAGTTACAGAGCCCATATATTTATTTTGATTATTATAAATAAATTCATTCCTTAAATAACCTTCTGTTTCTAATAAATACACTATCTACTCACTTATATATCCATACAATTTTGAAATTTTAATTATATATGTATGGAGTATTCCACGTGAAGTGGTCCGATCAAAATTTTAAAATGCACCAAATTTTGGGTACACTTTGCAAATGTTTTTCAGAATACAGAAAAAAATTTTTAGGTACTGGAATCTATTTGCTCAAAAGTTATTCTAACCTCAAAAAGTGAATTTTTCCATATTTTTTTCAACACCAGCTGGGTTTACCGCTATATAACTCAAGATCTATCAACTTTTACTATAGAACATTATATGTAACATTCGTTGCTAATTATATCTAGAATCTATTCTTCTGGGTTAGAATTTCTAATCTCAAGGTCAATGTTACATAAACTACATGTCAATATTCAAGTTGAAAAAAGTGCAAGTGCGCCACCTTTGATTTTTTCATCCAAAAGTCTAAAAGAAAGCTTGGAGCAATACCTTTCAAATGGTCTGTAGCATTTTTATGGCCTCCAATTCTGTAAAAAGTTATGACAATTTAAAGAAACATGAAATTTTTTTAAAAATTTAAATGGGAATTACCATGTTAATTTTTATGAATTTTTTGTCTTTCTTTAAATTGTCATAACTTTTTACAGAATTGAAGGCCATAAAAATGCTACAGACCATTTGAAAGGTATTGCTCCAAGCTTTCTTTTAGACTTTTGGATGAAAAAATCAAAGGTGGCGTTATGTAACATTGACCTTGAGATTAGAAATTCTAACCCAGAAGAATAGATTCTAGATATAATTAGCAACGAATGTTACATATAATGTTCTATAGTAAAAGTTGATAGATTTTGAGTTATATAGCGGTAAACCCAGCTGGTGTTGAAAAAAATATGGAAAAATTCACTTTTTGAGGTTAGAATAACTTTTGAGCAAATAGATTCCAGTACCTAAAAATTTTTTTCTGTATTCTGAAAAACATTTGCAAAGTGTACCCAAAATTTGGTGCATTTTAAAATTTTGATCGGACCACTTCACGTGGAATACTCCGTATATATATATATATATATATAAATTGATGAATCGGTACTTATGCCGACAAATTCTTACGGGAAATGGGAATTATGCTTACCTTGGGGGAATTATGCCGACGTCAGCATAATTCCACCGAAAATTCAACCATGTATCGGTACTTAAGCCGACACACAAAAAAACGGAAAATTAGCTTTGTGAGCCCCGCTTTGACGTTATAATATTAATGAAGGATTGAAGTTATAACGTCTTTCGAGGTGCCGGAGGCCGGAGGCACATCAACCAATCCTCTATCACGAGCAGAGGGTAACGATCCGGTTGCGTACAGGCATTAAGCCGCTGGTAATCGTCTATGACCCGCCAGCCTCCTTGTTTCTTTCTGACGAGGTGAATGGGGCTCGCCCATGGACTGGAGGAGCTGCGAACGATTCCCCTTGATAGTAAATTGTTGAACTCTACCTTGGCGGTGTCAAGTCGTTCGCCGCACTTTCTTCGTGGTCTTTCTGCTACCGGAGGTCCGTTATTGACGATGTAGTGGCGTACCGGCGTACCGTCCAAGCAAGTCGTCATAATGTGGGGCACTGTAAGATCCTTAAATTTTGCGAGAAGAGCGTCGTATTTCCTGCGCACGTTTTCCGTACGGGCGTCCGACCGTATGTTGCTATTCGGGAATGATTGGCTGCGTACAAGATATGGCGTTGCATCGGCAATTATGCTTTCGTGAGCGTGCACGGAAAAAGCGACATTACCGACCCCGAATCCACCAAAAATTTTGTTCCGGTTGTGCGATCGAAAACATGCAGATGGTTTTCACTCAGAGCGATGGTGTGCTTGACCGCCTGAATCGTCGGCAGCGTATTTAGTTTTTTTAGAATGCCGCGTATCGTTTTTTCTGCTTAAACGAGCACGGGCGCAGGCTTCGTTGAGCCGCAGCGCCCCAGCTAGTGAGGTAATGGCCGTAACCATTTTCTTGAGCCGCCGGTGAACGATCGCGTTGTCGGCTGGTATTGCGATTCTTTGAAGATCCCCTCCCTGAGGCAGCAGCCGGTGTTACTCGTTCTAGGATACCGTTGTTTACTATCACCAACTGCGAGATAGCTGTGCGTAGGGCCGACAATTCGGCGGCGATGTTGTCAAGTGTAGAGTTGGGACATTTTCGCGCTGGGCGAGAACGCACCGGCGCTCATGACACTTGGACTTGTTTCGACGAGTTAACCTTTAAGAATGGATGAAGAGAATAACTTATCTAACTAATTAACATTGGTTTTTCTTTAAATTAATTAACTTAATACGTGACTATCAATCATTCATGACCTCATGATTGAAATAAAAATCATTGTATACATGCAAAAGTCTATAAAGTGTCCAAATAAATCTTACCCCTGCCAAAGAACTGACACAATTAGAATAATAACTTATCCACTTAATAAAGATTTGTTATTTTTTAAATGAATATTACTTGCCAAAGATTACACACATTTCATAAAGTTTCTAAATGAATTGCACACTCGTCAAAGAACTACCACTGTAACGAATCAATGTAATGTTTGATTATATTGCATTGCTCGTTACATTCTCTCTCTCTGTCTAGCCTGTGTACTAATCTTTACAGCTGTTACAGGACGACGGTCGACGATTTTCGGCGATTTTCGCGGACCTTCGTAAAGGAAAAGTAGGGAAAGAGAGAGAGAGTTTTCGGTTCGTAAGTGCGAGAGCACTTAGACTGATATCAACCGTCGAGACTGAATTCCACCGACGAAAGACTAATCTCAACCGGCGAGAGATTCACAGAGACTTATTTCAACAGTCGTTTCGTGAGAGAGTTATTTTGTTTACTCGTATCTCTCCATATTTTTGATTACCTCGTGTCGCTTGCGATCCTGGTGCTGTGCTGGTGATCCAGTGAAGTTGTACTAGTTTATTCGGCGACGACGCAGCCCAGGAAGCTAAGGAGAGTAGCGACCACGCAGACTTCGCCTGGTTGTTTAATTATCGATCGCGGCTCACGCACTGTAAATGCCAGTTTTGTAGTCTCTCTCTCTCTTTTTCTCTTTATTTATTTCGCGTATCGACCTGCGATCCCGCGTGCAGCAGCACGCGTGTATTACTTTTGTTTGATAATATACTCTTGTTTTTTTTATTTTAAATTAAACATCGTGTTTCTATTCTTATTGTTTGCCCTTTTATTTTCGTTCGCGTTTGGTAAGAAAAGGATACCGCCGCCTCCGCCTATACGTATCTTATAGACTCGTATTATTACTGAGCGGCTGATCGCGTAGTGAGACTATTGTTTAACGGTAGCCAATTAATATTAACTTTATATTATATTATTTTATTTATTGTTATCAAAAATAGTAAAACCGTTACACCACATTACACATAACTGCTACAAGGATAGAGAATGATAACTTATCCAATAAATTGATATATTTTTTCTAAATTATTCAACTCAAGCTGACTATATTAATCATTCATATTCTTTAGCGTTGAAATAAAAATCATTGGATACCTGCAAAAGTTCATAAAATGTCCAAATGAATATTACATTTGACAAACATCTCACACATATGTGTTATAGAAATGTTTATAGAAAAGCTTTTGTATAATTATAAGAATAGAGCACAACAATTTATCTACTTAATTAATATTGATACAATTAATAATCAAGTCAATGTGACAATTAAATATTCTTATGTCACTCAGCGCTATAACACAATTCTTTTGTTTTTTTTTTATTATTATTATAACGTCGCTCTTTTTATGCTACCAAACTGGTGCTAATCAGCGACGGAGGTCATACGATGTCTTGGTGAAGAAAGCCCTTGTTGAAAATACATTCGCCAGTGGTGCTTGCATCAATCGGCCCGGGCCGGGAATCGAACCTGGGACCTCCAGATTACGAGCCCGACACCCTACCGACCGAGCCATCGCAGGCCTCCTATAACAAAATTATTCGTATACGGGTTAAAGTTATTCACAAAATTTTAACAACTTTACAGAAAAGAATAAAAAAATAAAGTTAATGTCAAATTAAAAGTTCATATGTCACTCAGCACTATAAATAATAATGTTGCTATACGTATTTAAGCTTATTAAAATATTTCAAAATGAATTTTACATCAATCAAGGAAATAAACATATATATTAGTTTTATAAAAGTATAATAA
This sequence comes from Theocolax elegans, assembly GCA_026168455.1. Classification (NCBI taxonomy): domain Eukaryota; kingdom Metazoa; phylum Arthropoda; class Insecta; order Hymenoptera; family Cerocephalidae; genus Theocolax; species Theocolax elegans. The sequence goes on from CM047428.1 coordinate 37,468,294, forward strand.
ATAGTAATCAAATAACTATAAAGAGAGAGAACTATATAGTGTTACGTACGTAACATCGACAGGCGGATCGGCACGTGTGTGAGAACGGTGTAGGATGGCCGAAACTCGAAATATCAAGACGGATGCAACAACATCAGAAATCGCGGACGGTGGCCTAGTGGGTAGGTCTCGTGACTGGAAAGTCGCAGATTTTCGAGTCCCGGCGTCCGAACAATTTTTTATTCGGTCCCCTCCTATAACCTTCTCCGTACGCAACAATAGATTATATCCACTTAATTAATGTTACTTTCATTTACATTTATGCATTTCAAAAATATATCAGCATACCTTATTATGCAATATTTTTATACCTAATTAATAAAAAAAATATTATAATCAAATATGTAAACAAAATAATATAAATTTACTTAAGTTTTTTTTCCTTCATGCTAATCTGTTTTAAAAATAGTTATTTATGTTACTGTGTACAAGTATGTTTAAAATTGTCACGACACTTGCAAAGTCAAAATGCAAGAAATAATATTATACTATAATAAAAATATATAATATAAATAAAAATATATAATATAAAAAAGAAGTATTTACGTTTACGTTTGCATCAAAATAAGCATTGTTCACCTGGTTAGCGTTATCTCTCTCTCTCTCTCTCTCTCTCTCTCTCTCTCTCTCTCTCTCTCTCTCTCTCTCTCTCTCTCTCTCTCTCTCTCTCTCTCTCGTGAAGACGTTCAAAGTTTGACTTCTACATAACGTGAGAGAATATGAAGTCTTATTCTCTTTCAATATTATCTAGCATTGTTATTCAATGAAAAATAGCGAGACGGAATTAATAATGTGAGATTGGATATAATTACATGAATAATAGATTTTTAATTCACTACATTTCACAACGAAATCGGCCGGGCTATTTAGCTATGTAATGAAAGTATTATATGAAAGTATTAACTTGACTGTCGCTCTCACGGCCATATTTCAACTTCTATAACAATCAATGTGTCTCTCTTGCTCTTTAAACTTTCCATCAGTCTCTTCTTTTTTCTTACTACTACTACTATACATATGTCAACTGTGTCTCACATTCTTTAAACACTCCATTGCTCTGTCCTCTTTCTTCTATGGTAGATTATATATGCAAAAGCGAAAGTGACAAAAGTTCTTAAAAAGAAATCGACATGTAATTTCTTGTCACGGCTTTTTCTTTAACATGTATTAATGAATATAACGGAATTTGTTGCATAATAAAGATAAATAATTAAGGAATAATTTATCACTGCTAAAAAAGATATATTGAGATCGATTAAAAAAAGTGAATTGCATCGAATTAAACTTACGAATCGACATAATTACCATTAAAATCAATTGGCAAATAGTACATAAATTTTTATTAAAAAATAGTAAGAAAGAATTATTAAAATCTATTAATTGTTATAAGCAAAAAATTACGTGTTTATTGCTTTAAATCGTCATTCGATGATATAATTGAATCGAGAGGCCTGCAATGGCTCGGTCGGTAGGGCGTCGGGCTCGTAATCTGGAGGTCCCAGGTTCGATTCCCGGCTCCGGAAATTGATACAAGCACCACTGGCGAATATATTTTCACCAAGTGCTTTCTTCACCAAGACATCGTATGACCTCCGTCGCTGATTAGCACCGGTTTGGGAGCATAAAAAGAGCGACGTTAAAATAATAAAAAAAAAATATAATGAATCGAATAGAATAACTTCCAATTGATAGTGTGTTTCAATTATAACGAATTCTCAAAATGACAATATGTAAGTTCAATTGGATTTCATAAAAACTCGTTTACAATCATATTTATTTTTTTTTACGTTCCCAAACTGGTGCTAATCAGCGACGGAGGTCTTACAATGTTTTTGTTAAGTAAGCACTTGTTGAAAATACATTCCTTGATGGTGCTTGTATCAATCAGTCGGGACGGGAATTGAACCAGGGACCTCCAGATTACGCCCAACAGACCGAGCCATCGCAGGCCTATAACCAATATTATAGGTATAAAAATAGCTATTTTATTCTTAAAAGTGTAATGTTTTTTGATACCTGTAACGTGGTCCTCACTTTCGTGGCCCGTAAACCACGCTACTCGTTTCCACTTTATTTAGTATCAATATATATTACCTATTAATCCGGTAAAGACCGTATTTAATATTTTACTGGGCGCCAGGTCTTACCAATACAAATAACTTCCCGGTACGACTCCTCAGGACGTGGCTCCGACGCCAATACGGAGGTGGCGAAACCAACGACAAATCTTATCTCCTCCGGAAACACGTGGCGGTAAATTGTCGAGGTATAGGTTGATAAATTAGAGAACGCAATAATTTTAATTAGATCAAATCGATAATTACTTCGATTTATTTGTTCACTCAAAATTCCGATCACTACGGGTGATCACCGTTACAATTTTTGAACAACGAAAAAAAAAGATTTTTATAAATGAATTCCCAGAGCCGCGGTGGCTCATGGGTAGAGTTCCCGACTCTCACACCGAGGGTCGTGGGTTCGATCCCAGACGTGTACCTCTGAAAATTTTTTCATGTGCATTTTTCGAACACCGCGACTCAGTGGCTCGGCGTGTCACTATAATGTGACGCCAGTTCAGGTGCGCGTGCGTTTCGTGCATTTTTCAGTGCATCAGAGGCACGGGCATCTGAACTATAGGGAACGTTAGGGACGCGAAGATGTAAAGAGGATCGCGGTGGTTCCATCGGGAGGACAGGAAACTGTAATTATTAGACTAATTACAGTGACCGATGATATCTTCCGATGGACACAAGCACCACTGTTTCAACTACATGTGCTTTGTTTACAGTCACACCGTTCACCTCCGTCGCTGATTATCCCTGGCAGCATAAATAGAGCGACGTTAAATAACATAAAAAAAAAAATGAATTCCCGCGTGCTAGCCCGATCTCCCGGTCACCGATAATCTATTATAAAAAAAAAAGAACGCAGGAGGTCTATACGCGACGCGTAAGAAATCCCCGGCGATACACTCGATTTACTACTAAATTAATAGGTGGCCGTGCAGCCCACTTACCGCAACGAGAAAACGATCTTCTTCAAAAATAAACGGCTTGACTACTATCACTACTACTACTACTATCTGGACTTCTACAAAAATACTCTTCCGGAGTCATCGCCGGCTTAGGCGCCGCTTCCGGAGGTGCCGCAGGGGCGGCAATTGACGGACGCCTCAGTGGGACTGTCAACGAGGGGGTGACTCGGGGTCTCCGAAGAGGTGTTGGCTCCGGTGGTGTGGGTTGGGCTGGTTCCGGCTTGGCGGGCGCCTTCGATGATGCGCACGGTCCCGAGTTCAACCTCCTTAGGTATTCGAGGTGCGCCTTACTACACCTCGGGCAAGTACGCATCGTTACATCCCTCCGGCCGCAGTTGTAGCAAATCATATGCTTCTTGGGTTTGGGGCAGGATGGGTGGAAGTGCCCCTTTTCCCAGCATATGAAGCACGACTTCATCGGAGGGTCAACCTTTGGGTCGATGGGCACCGGTTTCAGCCCTCCGAACCTCACCCCTGTCAATGGTGAAGGGGTGGGGATAGATTTCGGGAGGTTTATCTTCGGACCCGAATCCCACCTGGAAGCCTTCCTCGGCCTATGCTCCCCTCGTGTGGGTGATGGAGGTCGAGGTGGCGACTTCCGGGATCCCTCGCTGCTCGTGCTGGGGCGAGATAGGCGGATCCGCTCTCTTTCCTCCTCTATTTCTCTCGCCCATCGGGCCTCTTCCTCTTTCTTCTTCTTCTCCTCTTCCAATCTCTTCTCCTCTAACATTCTCTGTTTCCGCTCTTCCTCTTCTCTCTTCTTTATTGCTGCCAATCTACACTCTTCCTTTTCTTTCTCCCGCCTCTTTTCTTCCATCAACTTCCTTTCTTCTTCTTTCCTCTTCATTTCTACTACCCTCCTTTCTTCCTTTTCATTCTCTTCTAAGAGCCTTTTCTTTTCTCTTCTATACTTTTCTTCTCTCTCCTGATTTTCTCGAGCCCGCTTTTCTTCCTCCAATCTTCGTCTTCGTCCTTCTTCTACAATTCTCACCCTCCTACGTTCTTCTTCTGCTTTCTTTAATCTGTTTCTTCTTCGACTTTTTCCCTCCTACGTCTCTCTTTTTCTTCCATCTCCTTCATTATTTTCTTCCTTTCTTCTTCTTCTTTTTCTCTTCTACGCTTCTCTCTTTCCTCTTTCTCTTTCCTTTTCTTCTCTTTTTCTTCCTTCTCCTTTTCTAAGCGGGCGCGTTCCTTTTCCTTCTTCCGCTGCTCCTCACGACGGATACGTTCGTCCTCCGCTTCCTGTCGTCTTCTCTGCTCCACGTAGAACAGATCGGCAGGAGGTTCTGGAGGCGATAAGGAGCGTGGAGGGCTCAGTCCTCCAAAGTAGTCCTCCATCGTGAGGTGTCTTCGCGGGTTGTACTTCCTGGCACGACGACGGGCTGCACGGCTCATGGGTGGGTTTTCCGGAGATAGGGGAGTGTACATCGGGATCGGCCTTGGTTGGGGGACCGTTGGGTAGCTCCGTGGCAGGCTCGCTGGTTCTGAGTCTGTCGGCCGGGCGGGTAGCCGCCTCACAGGAGCCACGGATGCCCTCGGTGCCTCCCCCTTTGGTGGCCGGTCCTCCAGGATGGTGAGCACCCCGTTGGTATGGAGTTTCGCCGCTCCGTCTGAGCGAGCTAGCGTGGCATATAACTCCCGTACCGCGTCCTGACTCGCCCTTTCCTCCTCACTGACCTTGGGTTTTCCCTGAGAGGTGGAGGGTATCTCTACCCTCTCAGAGATCGTCTCACCTACTCCCGGGGCCGTCCCCTCGCTGGATGGTGGCAGCGGGGTGGTAACAACCTCTTGGGTAACGCGTATCAGGTCACCCTTGAGGTTGCGGAGGCGTTCCGGGTGAGTTGGTGGTGCATCCCAGGGGTCTTCCTCCATGGGTTCATCATCCTGGATGGTGTTTAGCTCCCTCCTTTCGGCCCAAACCTCTTGTGCCGTTTTCGGTTCAGTGGGAATTGGAGAACTCGAAGGGGCCTGCGAGTTTCCACCATCAGAGATGGCTTCCGCTCCGGCCGTCTCTGCCGCGATCTCCTCTTCCTCTAGTGGCTCGTCGTCGTCCAGTGGGACATCGGCCCAAAGAATTCTTGACGGGATCGGAGGGGCTCGCGGACTTCCGCTGTTTGGAACAGCGTCGTTCCGGGCCTGCACTGCCGTCCCGTCCTCCATCACCACATCTTCGTCCACGCCGTTGAGAGCCGTGACCGGCTCTTCGCCCCCCTCTCCAGGAGGGACGATCCCGGCGGAGAACATGTCCTCCCGGAACATGTTGGCCAACTGGTCGGCCCACCCAGTAGAGGGTGTCGCCTCGACACGCTCGACCACGAGCTCGTCGGGCACATTGCCCAACCAACGGGTCAAAAGGACGACCGGGTCTTCCATCAGGGGTCCTTGGGAAGCCCGAAAATGCGCCGATGTTGGTGGCATACCGCCGTTCTCCTCGGTACGATCTTGAGACAATTCTGAAACATAAAAATCAAACAATTCGAATCTTCGACAAAAAAAACCTTGAAATATTTAAACTCTTTAGTGCACATTCATCATTGCAACCTGGGAGGAATATACTTCTTCAAATCCGAAACGTGCACCTTCGCATTTTTCCTACCCGAATCTATATCTAAAAGGTATAAAATTGCGAAGGGGCCTTCATATTTCGCTCCTAGTTTTGCCGAAAATTTATTAGCTGCGTTCGAAAGCAGATGGGTTTTCCTCATTACTAAGTCTCCTATTTTAAATTCCGCGTGTCGTTTATTTTTATCGTAAGATCTCTTTTGGATTACGTGAGCTTGATCGAGATGTTTTGCAACAAGATCTCTAAGGGCATTTAATCTCTTAGCTCGATTAATCCAGATCTCCGGGTCAATTTTTAATATGGGTCTCTTTTTTTCTACTTCTTTTCTGAAACTCTTAACGGGATTAGGGTGTCGTCCATAATTTAAAAATGCGGGGGAAACCTTCGTTGAGGCTTGTACCGCCGTATTTATAGCGTGTCGAAATTCGTGTATGTGTTCATCCCATGTACGGTGGTCGTTTTTTACGAACATCGCGATCATCGTTTTTAATGTGCGATTGCAACGTTCCACGGGATTACCTTGTAAGTGGTACGGCGGGGTGGTGACGTGTTTGATGCCATATTCGTCGAGTACGGACTTTAGGAATTTATTATCGAACTCTTTTCCGTTGTCCAATAGCAAATATTCCGGGGTTTCTAATCTAAATAGTATTAAGTCTTCCAAGGCTTTAGATACGGATTTACCGTCGGCTTTCCTTATTGGTTTTACCTCTATCCATTTTGTAAATAGGTCTTGGAAGACTATTAGGTATTTATTTTGGCTTTTACTCGGTGGAAATTCCATAAGGTCCACCGCTACGATACACCAAGGTCTGTCTACCATCCTCGTTCCCATAAGTCCTTGTTGACCTGTTTGCGGAATTTTGTATGCTTGACATGTCGCACATTGTTTTACGTATTGATTTACGTCGTGCCACATTCCTTGCCAGTAATAGTCTCGAGCGATACGATCATAAGTCTTTTCGATACCTGTATGGCCTACCGATGGTAAGTTATGTGCTTCTTTTAAAACTGTTTCTTTATAATTTTCTGGTACTACTAATCTCCAATTTTCTTCTCTATTAGTGATCGGGTCCAGGAGAGGATCGTTGCGGAATTTATATAATAAATTATCTTCGATCTTCCAACTTTGATACCTTTCCGGGAATTGTTCGACTTCTTTTAATCTTCTACTATACCATTCATCTTTAATTTCTTCAAACGCTGCTGCTTCTACTAAATTATTTTTTATTATACTACCATCTTCTTCGTACATTCTAGAAAGAGCGTCCGGAACGTCGTTCAGAGCTCCCTGTCTATGTATGACTTCGAAATCCCATTGCATCATTTCTAGCGCCCAACGCGCTAATCGTCCTGTTGGATCGCGGAGATTTTTCAGCCAACGCAGTGCACTGTGATCTGTAATGACAGTGAATTTGTACCCTTCTAAGTAAGGTCTTAACTTTTTTATTGCCCATAGGACAGCTAGGCATTCTTTTTCGGTTGTGGAGTAATTCCTTTCTGCTGCCGTTAATACCCTGCTTATGTACACGATCGGGTGTTCACCGTCGTTCAAATCTTGAGTGAGTACTGCGCCGATTGCATAGTTACTCGCGTCGGTTTGGAGACAAAATGGTTTTGAGAAATCTGGTCGTGCTAGGACGGGTGCTTTTATCAACGCCTGTTTTAGGGTTCAAAAGCTTCTTGTTGCTCTTCTCCCCACTTCCATGCAAGATCTTTCTTTAATAGCTTCAACAGGGGAATTTTCATTTCTGAGTCCTTATCGAGAAATCGACTATACCAACCTACCATACCAAGGAATCTTCGTAATTCTTTGATATTTCTAGGGGCTGGATAGTCTCGTATCGGAGCCGTTTTGTCTGGATCTGGTCTCAAACCATTTTTATCTAATACATAATCCAAATATGTAACGCTGGAACAACAAAACTCGCATTTTTCTCGGTTCACAGTAAGTCCGTGTCTCACCAATTTCTTTAATACTTCGTCTAACCATCGTATGTGCTCTTCGAACGTCTCAGTTGCTATGATAATGTCGTCTAAATAGCCAAATACGTAAGGTACTTATTCCGGTCCGAATAGAGCATCTATCAGGCGTTGGAACATCATTGGAGCATTTGTGAGTCCGAAGGGCATCCTGGTGAATTGGAATAGACCTTTACCTGGAACTGAGAAAGCAGTAAATCGTTTGCTGGATTTGTCCAATGGAATTTGGTAAAAAGCCTGTCGCAAATCGATTTTTGAGATGAAGCGGGCGTGTCGCATCCTGTCTAAAATTGTGTCCATGTTGGGTACTGGGTATGCATCTCTTATGGTTTGTTTATTTAGGTCTCTATAGTCTATGCAAAATCTATAAGTTCCGTCCGATTTCTTGACCATTACAGGAGCACTCGTATAGTCACTTGCTGATTGTTCTACTATCCCTTCGTTTCATAGTCTTTCTACTTCTTCATGGGCGTTTTGAACCATTGCTGGTGACATTCTACGTAGTTTATGGCGAACCGGTAGTGATCCAGGTATCACCGCTATATGATGTTCTATCATATCCGTCATTCCTGGAGTTTTCGACGGTGTCGGTAATATCTTTGATACTAATTTATCTACTTTATGTCGCTGAGGATTTGTGACTTCAGATATGCCATTACATTCTGCAAAAATTACTGGATCTTCCGCTGTATCTTCACCTCCATACGTTTTATGCCAGGGACCTTCGTGAACACGCCACAGACCATGTTTGTGTCTTTCGTCCGCATCCCATTTTACGTAGAAGTCTTTCCCCAGCACGATATCGTGTTCGAATATTTGCTGGGCTTTGAGTTCTAACGTATCTACATGTCCGTCTACTTCTAAATTTAATTTCAATGTTCCTAAAGATTTACTTATTCCACCATGGGCATTTTTGACGTAGGAATTAGAAGGTAACAGCTTATCCTTGAATTTTTCGATTACTTTCGGTCCTGCTACTGAAATCATGGCTCCTGAGTCAAGTAATCCTCTAAACGTATGTCCTGCAATGTTTAATCGAACGAAACCTCTATTTTCCAGACTGGCTTCCGCTACATTTTTTTCTTTTTCCATTACTTCAATTTCTTTTTTTACTATCTTTTCTTTATTTTTATTAAGGTTAACATCTACCATGTTTTCGTTCTTACTTATTTTACTACCACAGCTTTTATCCTTTTCGTCTATTACTTCTGTATTTTTATTTCTACTATTTTCCTCCGTGCTATTTCCACTATTTTCATCGTTATTACCTCTAATATTTTTACTACCATTATTTTTATCTTTAACTCTACTCTCGTCTTCGATTTTTCGCCATTCCGTCCAGTGTAACTCAATCTCTCTCTTAGCGTTTTGGGATGTAATGACAGATTGTTTTGAGGTATCCCGTTTTGTCAATATATCTATAGGGTCTGCAGTATCCTTAAGTAATATACCGGCCTTATCTATAGTATAAGGTTTTTGGGTATCCTCGTTACTATATATCTGTTCATGTAGATCCTCCATTGCTGAGAGTAGTATTGGTTTGGTACTGGAATCGGCTTTTTGTTCTTCCTCAAAGATTTCTACTACTTCTTTACCTGGGGTAAACGATTTCAGGGTGATACTATTATTACACCCGGCAACGTTTCCCCTTTTTAATTCTGACATCGAATTTGTAATTATTTCCGTACTAGCTTCTTTTGATGCTTCTGGTATTTTCATTTGTTCTTCCACTGTTTTTCTTAATACTTCGTTCATCCTGTCTGTCCAGTTCATTTTCTCTTTTTTCTGTGGTTTTTGATTTAATTTTCTTTGTAATTCTTCAAAAAATGATTTTTCGTGTTGTTTCTTCTCTTCGTTTACTGCCTGTTGCCGAATTGTTGGGACCCTTGGGGAAGCTGCTGTGAGGTGATCGGTCCCTGTTGTACCCCAGCATTGGCGTTTCCCCAATTGTTTCTTAATTGGGCGCAATTTGAACAGTTAGAAAAGGTATAACCAGCCTGTCCACAAACCTGGCATGCGAAGATTTGTTGACTCATACGGTTCGGACACATGTTAGCTCTGTGTCCAGATTGTTTGCACACGAAACATACGGTTGATGGACATTCCGATGCACGATGACCCACTTGATTGCAGTGGAAGCAAGCGCCGACGAAGGTGTCTTGAAGCGTATTGTTTCCTTGTGTTGCCTGAGTCATTAATCTTGGTCTCGCCCCCAAGGTCTGTGGCGTGGCTACTTGATTGGTATTTCTCCATGTTCCACTTTGGTTATAATTCCTATTCTGACTATTGTTATTCCTATATGCGTTCGTACCAGTATTATTATACCTAGGATTTCTACTATTTGTAAAATTATTACCACCATTAGGATTTCCTATATTATTATAGCTGCCGATTTTTGGATTATTCCCATTATTATAATTACTGCCATTCACGAGATTTTGTCGTGTCCCATTATTGGACCACCTAGTCCAGTTTTGAGGTGGTTGTCCAGCGTTTGGAGTCTGTACAAAATTTGAGGCTTGTTGGGGTGTTGCAACTGCTGCTACCGTTGGGTTTTGTTGTCCAACTGGTAGTTCGATGGTTGCGTGTATTGATGGATCGATCTTCCTTTTGTCCTCTCTTTTTATTTCCTTTTTACCGCCTTTTTGTTTCGACGATGACTCCTTTTGAATGGGACACGTTTCGTAATTTACTCCGGTATAATTTTCTTCCAGCGACGACACTTTATTTAATTTAACGTATTCCGGGGCGACCGCTTCCGGGATCTTCGAGTTTTCGGGAGTTGGAGGTGGTTTGAACCTTTTATCTAGTTCTAACAAATCCTCGTATCGTCTCCCATACTTCTCCAGGTCTGTATACGTTTTAATTTTTTTCTCAGACATATAGCGACGATATTCAGGACGTAAATTCCGCCAGGCCACGTCAATTTGCCTTTTCATCGAAGGTGCCGTTTTCAGGTAGGAGAATATATGTTTTATGCATCCAACGTAATTTGTGATGCTCTCGTTCTTTCCTTGGGTTCGCTTCCATGCTTCATTCCATACGTCGCTTTCGGATATTTTCTTTGTGAATTGGGCTTTAAATGCTTTTAAAAAGTCTTCCCATTTTTTATGCTTCAGTTCATCCTGTATATTACCGTACCATCTTCTAGCGCGTTTGGTGAAAATGCATGGGAGGCCTCTAAAGAATTGGCGATCTGACATTAATACATTCTTTCGAAAATTGGATAACCTAGTTAAAAACTCATTTGGGTTATCTTTTTCTTCTCCTGAAAATGACAGGTTCCATGATTTGAATAATCTTAGTATTTTTTCATTCTCGGCTAAATTAAACTTTTTCGATTTATTATGACGGGTCTTCCGGTAATCCCTGTCAGAATCTGTGTCGCTTGTACTGTCTGTATCGTCATCACTTCGGTTGTCGCTATCGTCTTCACTTTCACTATCACTACTGTCGTCAGATGATTCTTCGCTACTGTCGTTTCTTCTGTTTTTCTTTTTATCCTTCCTTTTCTTATTACTTTCTCTGGTTTTTTCATGCTTTCTATTTTTGGTTCCTTTCTTTTGTTTCTTTTTTCTTGTGCTTCTCGCTTTCGATTTCTCCTAAGTATATATCGTTCTCTTCATTTTCTTTTTCCAGTATTCTACCTGTAGGTGCTGGTTTCCTAGTTGGAGGAACAGGTGTTGTATACGTTCTTTGTTCGGTTTCATTTGCATTATTGGGGATTGTGTAATCTACCCTCTGCACCGGTTGTGAACGTTCCTGTTGTGACGGTGTGCTAGTGTTATGGCACTTTTTTGTCATGTCCTCTAATATGTCTAGGAATTGGTGCAGTCTTTTTCCGGCGGATGGGATCGGTTCTACTAGTCTATTATTACTTGTAGTCGTTTTTTGTGTTCTATCTTCTCTGTCAGTATAGTCTATGTTAGTAACGTAGTTTTCCCTATTTTCGTTATTATTTCCATTGCTCCTGTTACATTCGAGTTCTCTATTATTTCTCAATTCTAAGTCACCATCTGAGTTAACAGAAGACGCTTCTGCGTTATCTTGTGTGATTATTTCTATTTGTGGATATAAACTGTGAGTTCTTTCGTGTAACGGTGCATATGGTGTGCTTTGGGTACTTCTATGTTCTTCTTCTCGTCTATCATTAGCTCTATCTTGTGATATATTCTGTAGGCATGGTTGAGAGGAATCTGGACTTACTCCTTGTACGTTATGTTGTTCCAAATTATTTTGTCTTAAACTTTCGTTTATCAGCCGTTGGACTTCATTTGGTATTACCAATCGCTGGTTTGAACTTGATAATAATATCCGTTGTGATGCTGATGTGGATTGTATCATTCCTCTCTGTACTGCTACCATTCTTAGTGTCGCATTCCCCACGATTGTTGAGGCCATCGATACCGTTGGTGTTGTGCAAGTGGTTGTAGAGGTCGCAATGATTTCTTCCATTGTCACTGGAATTATAGTTCGATCCCAGTTTTGGTGTTTCGATGTTCCACGTGTCGATGGTTCGTTATTTATTGTGTTTGATTTTTCGGCTTCTTTTTCGATACTTTCTTTCCTTTTTTCATCTTCTAATTGTAAAGCCAGCAGTTCCTCTGAACCATCCGATTCGAATCCTAATGTTGTTACTGGGGCCTCTAGCCCTCGTTTCTTCAACTTCTGGATCCCAAGGGACTGTCGCGTCCGTTTGTCTGAGTCCGGCTCGGAATAAGCGACTGACTAACGTTCTTTTCTTTCCTCTAGTTCGTAGACCAAGTGAGTCAAGTAAGAACTATTAAATTGTGTGGATCGTTCCTGCCTATTCGCTCGAATGC